>ML995964.1:0-32292 GCA_010093825.1 Teratosphaeria nubilosa
CTTCTATAGTCCTTACTTATATTAATTCTCTAGCTTTACTTAGAGCTAGAGTTTCTAAAGCGTTCCTTAATATAGTACTTATACTTAAGAGTATTTAAAGTATTAATAACTAACTAGTAGAATAATATGTACTAAATACCTAGGTATATATATAGTTAACCTTAAGAAGTTAGTATAGGTAGTATTCTTTAGATAAGTATATAAAGAGAAAGAAGTGCTAATTAGTTCTAATAAATAATAAGAGTTTAATAACAGTTAATTCTAATTAGTTAATTGCTAACATAAGTTAAATATAGTCTAAACAAGTTTATTCTATATCTCTATATATAGTAACCTAAGTGTAGCAATAAAGTATAGCCTCTTCCTTGCTATAAGTAGTAAGGTGCTTACTCCTTACTATAAGTTATATAGCTAAACTTACTACCTGCATAGCTATATAACGAATAAGATAACTAGCAGGGCTATTTAGCGCTATAGCAGCTTAGTTTATAACATAAATTAAGTAGTAACTAGATAATATTAAGTTGTAGATTAGTATTAGAGCGTTATAAATTAAGAAGAGGTATAGAGAGTAAATAAGAGAATATACGAGTTATAGTTATAAAACAAGTAGCACTAATTATATAGCGCTAGAAACTTAATATATTATGTAAAGAAATATATACCTTACTAAAGAAAGAACTTAGTAGTTAAACATATAACTATACTTAGCAACTATTTAACTAACTAACTAGTTAAATAGTCGAATAGTTAAATACTAAGAGAAGTAGTATTTTCTTCTATATATATATAGAAACATAAGATAGACCTGTCTAGACTATATTTAACTTATGCTAGCAATTAACTAATTAGAATTAACTATTTCAAACTCTTATTATTTATTAGAACTACTTAGTACTTCTTTCTTATTATATACTTATCTAAAGAAGCTACTAATGCTTACTTGTTTAGATTATATATACTAAGGTATATATAATATACTAGTTAGTTATTAATACTTTAAATACTCTCAAGTATAAGTTCTATATTAAGAAACGCTTTAGAAACTCTAGCTTTAAGCGAAGCTAGAGAATTAATATAAGTAAGGACTATAGAAGGAGACTCTACTATAAAGGTTACTAAACTAGACCTCTATTATAGAGATTTAGTTAAGCTTAAGAACTAGCTTAACTAAATATAGTTGTACTTCTTCTATAATAATATTATATAGAACAAAACCTTACTTACTACTACTTATATATATAGTAACGCTTAGAAATAGATTAAACTCTACCTTTTAAAGTACCTTAGAGATAGTACTAATTATAAAGAACTTTTTAGAAACTTTAATACCTTTAGGATAGAGATTTAGAATATCTATAGAATTTATAATAATAAGGAAGTTTTAACTAGAGTTATCTAATACCTAACCTAGAAGTTATTAGTATCTAATTATATAGCTAAGTTTAAGTAATATACTTAAGCTATAGAGTAGAATAATAATATCTTAATACTTATATTCTAATAGAGCCTAAAGGACAATATTAAAGATAAACTTATATGTAATAGAGTAGCAAATAATAACCTAGACTAAATAGTAGAGAGCGCGATCTAGGTTAATAATATGTTATATAAGCAAGTAATAAGAAGATGCTACAAATATAGAAGTAGAAGATATAGCTTTATATCTACTAGCTAGACTAGAGAAACAAATAATTAAGGTAACAACTATAACGCTATAGACTAGGAAGCAAATAACACATAACAACTTAATAATAGAAGACCTAAGAGAAGGAGACTCTAAGGTAGAAAGACTAGAATAAGATGCTATATAAATTTAAAAACAGGATATATAGTATAAGACTATAAGTTAAAGAATAAAGTAGCCTAATAATAGTTTAATTTAATAGAGCGAATTTAGGAATTTAATATGATTCTTAGAACTCCTAATAATAAGAAGCCTTAAGAAGGATGCTATAAAGAACTAGAAGAGCATAATTCGCCTATAAGTGGTTATAAGGTTTAGCTTAATAAATACTATATAAGAGATAACTAGACTAAGGACTCTACTATAGAGTAGGAAGAACTAGTAAGTAGAGCTATCTAGAAGCTAGATATAACTCTTAGCTAGGTAATAGCTATAGCTTTAGAATATAAATTTGGATCTATAGAATATATAGATAATAACTCTAACAACCTAGAAGTTATACTAAAATAAGAGATTATAATAGAAGTAGCCTATAATAACGCAAGTAAGAAGAGTAAAGAAGAGAGAATAGAAGAGCCTTTATACTATAACTTAAATTCTAAGGAGGATTAAGAACCTATATAACTATCTATAATATAGAGCAAAATATTATAAGTATGCAAAGTAGAAGATTAGTTAGAATGCTATAATAATAACTACCTAAAACACCTTAATAAGAAATAATAAGTATAGTAGCTATTACTACCTAGAGTACTAGAATAGGTCTATATTTGTAGAGACTAGAAATATAAGACTTAATAGACTAAGGTTATAAGAGATATTAACAATATAGTTAACATGCTCCTATATATCTATAACGTACCTATTAAAGTTGCGGAGATAGCTAATAACCTTATAAAGAACTAGAAAAGTCTCTATTATAAGAGAGAAGTATAAGAGAAGAATATTACTAACCTAGTATAATAAACTAGGAAGTACCTAAGATAAGACTAACTACGTATAGAAGAAGTTAATATTATTAAGAAATAAGATGTTAGTATAATAGAAGCTAGAGATAGTAAGGAAGATAATATGTCTAATAAAGAATAGAAAGGTAATAATAATATAAATAAAACCAAACTAGTTAAGTTTATAATATCTAGATATATAGAAGCTATAAGTATGTTTATTATAATTACTAGAAGATATAAAGAAATATTCCTAATATAAGAATAAAAGCGCTATCTACACCTAGGACAATTCGACCTCTTAATTAAGTAGCTTTAAAGAATGTTCTAGAAGTATTAATTAGTAGATAGAAAAGAAGTAAGCTTTAGATAATATATATAAGATGTACTACTAATTAGAAGCTACTTCTAGAGAGATAGAAGTTATATTACCCTAGAAGGCCTGTATATTATAAAAGGAATAAGAGACTAAGTCTAAGCCCTATAAGCATAGTTTTAGGCAATATAAGCAATTTAGGTTCTTAAACATATAGAGTAATAGAAAGCTCTAATAGGAAGTTGTAAGAAGAGATAAGAAGTAACATACTACTAAAGCTAGGTTAAAAGACAAGTAAAAAGAAAGATGCTTAAGTACTAAGCAAGTTAGCTCCTTGTATAAGAATAATAGAGAGAGCTCAAATAATAATAACAACCTATAAAGATCTATAGAGAACAAACCTAAGCATAATATAGAAATGCTTTACTATTTAAATTAGAAAACAAGTTAACTTAGTTAATATAAGTAGTTAACATAAGTATAATAATATTAATAAGGCTTAGAAGAACAATTCTAGTAAAAACATATATTTTAGAAAGATAGAAGTCTTTAGAACTAAAAGTATTATAAACAGAACACCTATAATAGTAATAATTAATAGCGGAGCTAGTAGTAGCTTTATATTAAGAGACTATATTTAAAGAAACGCAATTATAATGCGCTAGAAACTAGATAGATATAAGGTAATTATAGTAAATAAATTACGCTTACCTAATGTAGATAGAAAGATAGTACCTCTATTATATATTACTTAAAGGCATTATAAGAAGATTATCTTAGATATAATACTAATAGCTAGGCATAATATTATACTAGGCAACTCTTAGTTAAGAAGATATAATCTAGCTATTAACTAGAGGATAAGAGTACTTAAATTTGATTAATATACATATAAACATATTATAGACTCTATATATTAGTAGTAGATAATAGTAGATAAGCAGAAGAAACTATATAAGATATGTTTCTTAGTAAGTAGCAGTCTTTAATAACAAAGCGCGAACTAGACAGATACTAGAGAGAGTCTACTAGATTATAAAGACGTTATAGTATATAGTAAAATTATAGTACCTAGAATTCTAGAAGAGTATAAGAAGTTTGCGCCTCTCTTTAAAGAAGAAATAGAATTAGTAGCCTTACTAAAATATTAGGCGTAGGACTATAAGATCTAACTATAGCCTAGAAAAGTACTACTCTTTAGACTACTCTATACTAAGTTAGGCAAAGAATTAAGAACTAAATAAGAATAGATAAAGAAAAACTAAGTAAAAGAATATATCTATAAATTAGAATCCTTAGTAGCATTACTAATAATGTTTGTACTAAAGAAGAAAAATAAACTATAATGCGTATAGGATTATTAGAAGCTTAATAACATTATAATAAAGAACTAATACTCTCTACCTAATATTAGAGAACTTTAGGACAAACTTGTAGAAGCTAAGTAGTTTACTATATTAGATTTTTAAAATAGCTACTATCTTATATAAATAGCTATAGGAGAAGAGTAGAAGATAGTATTTAGGTTATAATATAGACTCTACAAGTTCCTAGTTATACTATTTAGGTTAATAAATATACTAGCAAGTTTTTAAGACATAATAAATAATACTCTATAAGAGTACCTTAATAACTTTATAATAGCGTATCTTAATAACATTCTAGTTTACACAAATAGAACGCTATAATAACATATTAAGTATATACAAAAGATTTTTAGAAAACTATAAGAATAAAGCTTATATGTTAACCTAAAAAAATGCAAGTTCTATAAAAAGAAAGTTAAGTTCCTAAGATTTGTTATAAGTATAGAAGAATTAAGAGTTAACTCTAACAAGATTAAAGCAGTATAAGAATAGCTAATACTAAAATACGTTAAGAACATCTAGATATTCCTAGGGCTTATAAACTATAACTAGAAGTTTATTAAGGATTATTTAATAATCTTAATAGTACTTATAAACCTTATAAAGAAGGACACTATATTAAGATAGAAAGACTAATATTAGGAAGACTTTTAGAAGTTAAAAGACGCTATAGTAAAATGCTTAATACTTACTATATTTAATATAAACAAGCTAATATAGATTAAAACAGATGTATCTAATCTAGCTATTAGAGCATACCTTACTTAAGAGAGTAATAGAACACGCAAGCCTATTATCTAATATTTTTAAAAGATAATACTAGCTAAATAGAACTATAATATCTATAATAAGGAACTACTTACTATTATATCTATACTATAATACTAGAGAGTTTACTATAAAGGAGTACTAGGACTCGTAATATACTTAGACTATAAGAACCTTCTATACTTTATAACTATAAAGAATCTTATATAAAGACAGATTAGATAGGCAGAACTTCTTAGCTAATATAAGTTTAAAACTAGGTACACTCTAGGAAAAGATAATAGAAGAGGTAACGCCTTATTATAAAGAAGCAAATATATAGAAACAAAGGATAAGTTTAAGTACTAGATATTAAAAAATAATATTAATAGGAGCCTAAGCGCTAATATTAGAGAATTTAATAAGATAATTAGAATTCTAAATAATAAAGAAGAGAAATTCCTAGTAAGTAAAGAGAAATTCTAAGTATTAGAAGTAGGCGTTAAGAACTATATATAAAGGCACTATAATAAACTAATATAAGGACATCTAGGAATTGCAAAAATAGTACGCTTAATATAAAGGTATTTTGAATTCCTGTAGATGTAATAATAAGTGCATAGCTATATTAAGAAGTATATATATTACTAAAGGAATAAGGTAGACTAATATGCGCCTTATAGAAATATTTAGTTTAGAGAAGCATCTAAACAACTATAGAATAAGGTTATAATAGACTTTATTATAAAGTTGCTAAAATTAAAGAATCTAGTTATAGAACACTAATATAATTTAATACTTAATATTATAGATAGACTTATAAAGTATGTATACTTTATACTATATAACAAGTTAATAATAGTAGAATAATATGCATACCTAGTACTTAACAGGCTAATTAGATACTATAGAACACAAAAAACGCATATTACTAATAGAGATAAGCTCTTTACTTTAAGATATTAGAGGATACTACTTATACTCCTAGAAATAAAGCAGAAGTTATTAATAGCATTTTACCTATAAATAGATAGAGAGATAGAAAGAGTAAATTAGATACTTAAGACATACTTATAATACTATATTAATAAGATAATAAGCAACTAGGTAACTTTACTACTAATAGCCTAGCTAGTAATTAATAATATAGACTCTATAATAATAGGCAGATTACTATTCTTTCTAAACTTTAGAAAGAATCTAAATGTCTTTAGACCTAAATACTACTATAAGGCTACTTAGACTATAATAGTCTAGGCAAGTAATCTCTAACAATTATAAAATAAAGTAAGGAAGCTAATATAGAGAGATTAGAACAAGCTTAAAAACTAGGAATTAAGAATAGTGCCTTAGCTAAAAGAGAGAGATAGAATATATCTTAACACTAAAAATCTAAGAATATAACAACTAATAAAGAAACTAGACTATAAGAAGGTTAGACTATTCTTAATTAAGAAAGTATAAGAACCTATAAAGTATAGGCTAGCACTTCTACTAGATACAAAAATACACTCTATTTTCTATATATTACTTCTAGAACTAGCAGACTCTAATATACTCTTATAGGAGACATTTTATTATAAGTCTTAAGAAGAAACTAAATATAAAGTTAAAAAGATCCTAGGTTATAAAAACAATTAGTACCTAGTTAAATAGAAGAGATATCTACATTTAAAAAAATACCTAGGAACTGAAAAGGTACATTATTAACTACTAGGAAAAAATCTAGGAATTCTAAAAAAAGAATTAAATCTAGACCTAGAAGATATTAGAAAAAATAAAAAGTATAGCTAGAAAATAAGAAATATATTACAACTTGCATATCTTATTTCCTTACTATAACAGATAAACAAAAACTTATAAATATATGCTTCTTAAGCATAATCTAAGAAAAACCTAAAGGTTAATAGTAAGCTAGAAATATAAGACTACTTATAGAAGGACAACCTTATAAGCTACTAGACTAGGAACTAATGCCTCTATTAGAAGTAGTAGAAGGTCTCTCTATAGATTAGAGATTCTATAGTTTAAAGAGATTAGAAATAACAGACTAGTTAAAGAGCGTTATATCCTAGGTATCTACTAGACTAATCTTAATTAACTTCTCTCTAAAAGCGGAAATAGCTGCTTCTTTAGTAGACTCCGCTTCTTTAATATCTTCTAACTCTTTCTTAACTACTAAGTTAGTATAACACTCTACTAAACAAAGTTGTTTATAAAGACAAACCTGCTAAGCCTTATACTATAAGAGCTTCTAGATAAGAAGCTACTATTACTATAAGAATATAATCTCTTTCTTATCTATAGCTTTAATACGCTTATTAAGGTCCTTATAGATATAACGCATCCTTAACTACTCTAGAGTAGAAAGAGTAGTATTATATACTTTGCAACTCTTCTAGATATATTCTAAGTACTTCTCTAAATAACTTCCTACTATATACTTAGATTTTGTAGAACTATCTTAGAGAGCCTTTATACTCTAGTAGTTTGTATAAGAAGCTATCTTAATACTAGATAAGTGAATTTTAAATATAAGAGCCTTATAGCAAGAAGTAGAGAAAGAAGATATTCTTACTATAAGAGAGAGTAATATTACTATAGAGAGTTAATAAGCTCTAGAACAAAGCTAGCCTAAAAGAGAAATAGTATTATAAACTAGGGGCCCTTACTAGAAGTACTAGTTTAGAACGTATAATAGGCAAAAGGTTTAGCTAATCTAAACTAAGCAGACTAAGTAACTAAGTAATTAAGCAAACTAAGTAACTAAGTAGACTAAGTAACTAAGTAACTAAGCATACTAAGCAACTAAGTAACTAAGCAGACTAAGTAACTAGTATATACAAGAGTATAGAATAGACTTATCTAGACTATATTTCACTTATATTAGCAATTAACTAATTAGAATCAACTATTATTAAACTCTTGTTATTTATTAGAACTACTTAGCACTTCTTTCTCTTTATATACTTATCTAAAGAATACTACCTATACTAATCTCTTAGAGTTAACTACATATATACTAAGATATTTAGTACGTATTACTCTACTAGTTAGTTATTAACACTTAAGTAGTCTAAGTAGATAGATTACTTAAATATATCTAAATAAGGTTTCTACTATTTAGATAGTAGATTCTTCTACTAGAGTATAAAAAGTATAAAAGATTAGTATATAAGTCTTAATAGTATACGTTTAATTAACTAGTATTATATATATAATAAGTACTAATACTAGATAAGATAGTAGGCTCTCTATATTAAATAGTCTATTGTCCTAGTATTAGCTACTCTATTCTAGCTAGAAAAATTAAGTGCAAGTCTTAAATACTACTAACATAAATTATAGCTATATAATCTGAATATTTTATAGCGTGTCTATACTCCTAAGAACCTTATCTTTATTTGTCTTGCTATAAACGCGAATTTCCTAATTTCTAGTCGCTAGAGAGATTCGCTCTAAACTAGATAATCTACTTATTAATTAATAATCTTAAAGTGCTATACTACTTATAATATTTCTGCCTTATTTCCTTAAATAGAGCTTCTTCTAAGCATTCCTTCTTAGTAGGTCCTAATAATTCTACTTTAATTATAAGCTACTATACTAAGTTAAAGTTTCTATGCTAGCATTTCTAAATAATCTCGCCTCTTATATTATCTAGGTTAATATATAGGAACTACTTATTCTATAGCTAATCTATAATCTTAGGGCCTAAGAATAGTATATTCTTATATAGCTTATAATCTCGCGTTAAGTAGTAGAATATACTACTAATTGCGAATTACTTAGTTTGTAGCTCTATTATACTAAAGGTTCCTCTTTAATTACTAGCTTTAGAGCCTTAAACTTACGCGTATAGTAGTAGTCTAACTTCTAGCTCTTTTTAGCTAATCTTTACTATATAATTAAAGTTAGTAAGCTTTAGGTATCTTATAGAATCTAGAAGCAGATTAGAAGATTAGATATTACTATAAGCTAGGCCTAGACTTTCTAGCTAGGCTACTACCCTAGTATTATAAACTAAGACTCTAATATAGTAATTAGATATACTAAGAGAGAGGACCTTAATAGAGAACTAATAGAGCGAGAGAATTAGAGTTATATAATAAGATTATATAATAGAACTAATTACTATACATACTAATTACTATGCATACTAATTACTAAGTAGTACTAAGTAGCTAATTACTAAGCACGCTAATCTAACTAATTACTATATAGTTTAGAGTTATATATAGAAGCATAGAATAAACTTATTTAGACTATATTTAACTTGTGTTAGCAATTAACTAATTAGAATTAACTATTATTAAACTCTTGTTATTTATTAGAACTAATTAGTACTTCTTTCTCTTTATATACTTATCTAAAGAATATTATCTATACTAACCTCTTAGAGTTAACTATATACATACTAAGGTGTTTAGTATATATTACTCTACTAGTTAGTTGTTAACACCTAGCTAGCTTAATTATCTAATAAGATATAACATTTGTTAGTTTAAGTAACTAGACTAATATAAGTTTATATGTCTCTCTAATCTATTAGGCGTGTAGTTACGCTTCTAGATTATCTCTAGTTATATTCTCTAAGAAACTAATGTCTAGTAGTTACAGAAAACTATAAGCAATATATAGGTATAGGTTATGTTTTTTAAGTATATTAAAGATATAGTACTTATGCTTAATACGCCTATTAGCTAGAGTATATGCGTATTTAAGAATAATACAATTACTAATAAAGAAGACAATCTCTATAGCACTCTAAGATATTAGTTAAAGGCTTAGAGATGTATTATTTGAATGTAATATAGCTATAGACTAGTCTAAGGTTATTAGTATAAAGAAACTAATAATAAGTTTGCAAGTGCCCTAGCGCCTATTACTACGCTACTAAGATAAGCCCCTATGTAACAAGACCTGCACCTACAAATAAGGAACCTAGCATTAGTCATTATAATAAGCGACAACCTACCTATCTTTAAGTCTGTCGGCTACTCTCCTGCCCTTTCGGACGCGGAATTGAGTCAATTGAACGCGCGGAGCAAGCCTGCAAATCAGGAGATGTACTTCGTGCCGCAATCTGTATCGAACATCTGCTGCGAGGGGGCACGCCAGTTGAACACCTACAATACTGTCTCCTCGCCGCTGTGGAGACAGAAAATCATGAGTTGGTACGAACGCTGCTCCATGCAGGCACTCCGATTACCTCGCTAGTCATCAAGCCTGCACTTCAGCAAAATTCCCTGTGCATACTCTCATCCTTTCTGGAATATGGGTGGGATATCAATCAAGAAGAGGCATGGTGCATACCTCCGTGGTTG
The DNA here is from genome assembly GCA_010093825.1 of Teratosphaeria nubilosa. Classification (NCBI taxonomy): domain Eukaryota; kingdom Fungi; phylum Ascomycota; class Dothideomycetes; order Mycosphaerellales; family Teratosphaeriaceae; genus Teratosphaeria; species Teratosphaeria nubilosa. The sequence goes on from ML995964.1 coordinate 10,392, forward strand.
TCGTACGTCCCTACCTAAGACAGCACTCTAGTCTTCGCTAACAAAGACCGAAGGCTAGCTATTGCAACAAACCCAAACCATGCACTTATTTCCTGGTTTTTGGACAACGGAGCCGATCCAGACATGGCTTGTCAGACCGGTACTACCCCACTTTCAACAGCTGTCGCCAAAGCTCCATTGTCTATCGTCCAAAGGCTTCTTCAGAGCTGTCCTGAAACAAGAAAGTTACGTCGACAGCTGCTGCACTTTGCAGCGCGACGGACAGATGATCCAGGTATTGCGGTCTTACAGCTAGTGCTGGACGCTTGCGAGGCTGAGATTAACGCCCGTATGTGGCAAGACTGTCCTTTGGCATATGAGTGCTACAAGGTTACTGGCATTGGCACCGCCCTTCACGAGAATGCAAGAGCTGGTCGACGAGATCTTGCTGAAATCATCCTGTCGCAAGGAGCAGACATTTCGATACGCGATTCCTGCCGACATACAGCCCTGGAGGTTGCAGAAATTGCTGGGAATGATCCTGTTGCGGATCTCCTCAAGCACATTCAGAACAGTTCTCGGATTTCAAAAGAGCTCTAGCGTTTTGGAAGCATTATGCCGCTCTCGAAAGCACATTTTTGCCGTGTACTTCGTTCCTACCCTCTTGCCGTCCGGCCGCACGCCTATAACATACAGCATTCTGCATCGAAACTTTCAACCCTCCGCCTACGAGCATGCGAATCAGCCGCTGTGATCGGTCGGTGCGTCGGTCATCTCTGCATCTCTCCGCTCGTTTACTAGTGGGCCCTCCAGATCGTCCTCCTCGGCGTGCATGAGATTGTAGAACGTCATATCGCCATGCTGATGCACATGCTCATGGCCAGCACCTGGATGATTGCAGCCGCGCAAGAACAGGAAGCTCACAGCTCGGCGTATCCACTTCTTCAGAAAACCAAGCCAGCCTTTGCGAACGCTACTCTCCAGACACTGCTTCAAATTGTCGATCGGAGTGTATCCGAGGATCTCGTCGGCTAGTGCCTCCAGCACTTCGGCTTCTGCCATCTGTTGCAATTTGCTGCTCTGAAACTCGATCTCGCCTATACCCTCCACTCCTGCCTTGAGAATGTGATACGCGAAGCTTGTCTCCGGTGCATTGATGAACGAAACCTCGAAAGGCATGCAGGACCTTGGCGGCAAAAGAGACAATGCTGACTGCTTCAGAGCTTGTGGCAGGTAGTGCATCGTCACATCAAGAGTCTCAGAGTTCGGTTCTCTGTCAAGGCTAGACCAGTCGTACTCTCTGTACTCTGCATCCTCGCGCTCTTGCTTGTATTGGCGGATTCTTACTTCTTCAAGATCATATGGCTGCAGTATTGGACAATTGCAGCCTTGTGCCTGGCAACGAGCCGCAAGAGCTTGTTCGTGATTGAGACCAGAAATCTGCTCGGGGGAAGCCGTCTCAAGATGGCCGCAAGGCAGCTTGACCCTACTGCGGTCGTTGTATTGCCGCTGCAGTCGCTCCTCCAGTAGAGTCTCGGCCGATCGAGAAGATTTCGAGTCCCAGAATTTCCAAGTCGCCGTTTCTTGCTCCTCGGCAACATCTGGCCCATAATGCTGGGCAATGCAGTGGTCGACAAACAAGTAGCTGAAATTCGGTCTTGCGGAAAAGAATGTCGCTCAGCAGGGTTATCCATTTCCGACTGGTCTGCACCATCAGCTCTTGCAATTGGACCGAGTCACAGACAGCCGTGATCCTGACGAGCGGTCTCTCCTCGTTCTCGTTCTCGTATGTGAGAATGCGAATGGCAACCCGGAAACCCTCGATATCTTCGTGGTTGAAGCTAGCGAAGTCGAGTCTGGTATGGCAGCCTGGCAAAGCATAAAGCTGATCCATGCTTGATATCAATCGCTGGAGTTCTTCGTGTTGTACCTTGGTTGGAGCCACATCACCCTGCTCCGCCAATATCTGAACCTCGAGCGGGTAATCATTATTCCAGAACGCTGTACTCGGTCGGCGACGCCGTTCGACCTGATACGGACACGGTACGTACAGACGCCAGCCAGCAGGAATGAGGGTCTCGACGTGGCATTCAATGGATATAGTGTGACGGTCCTTTTGGTGGATGAGCTGCTTAGATGTTCGGAACAAGTTGTCGACACATATTTTGGTTGGGGGCTCGTTGACGCCGAGGGAGCTAAAGATGCTGGTGAGTTTAATGTCGTCGAGAGACATGATTGCCAGCCTTCTTTACAACTACTGTATGTTGTGACCGAGCAGCTTTTATGGATATGTTTGAGAGCAGGCAATACATTGTTGGAAGCTAACAATATAAGAAATCAACGAAAGCTTTTAGGAAGTGTTTCTCGGTGCGACAATGATTCACATTGTTCAAGTAGATATCATTCGAGGAACGCGGATTGCCTTGTAATTAGTTGCTTTCTATGCCACAGAGTGTGTTGGCTGCATTTAAATCGACGGGCTTCTCTCGAAGACCCGGGACAATGCTCTGCAGAAATACTTTTCGATGACAGGCTTGCTATAGGTGCAAGTCCGTGAATACTGTTGCTCGGTCAAATGCTATTGTAACGAGGTCTGCGATTCGAGACCTCTCTTCTGACCGGGAGTCCATCGCTTGGCTAGCGTCTGGGCGTATCCCGTAAGTTCCCATCGAACTGGGTTGCAAATACATGCTTAGCATGCTTACTCGTGTACATGTATTTTCCACCGTTTTCCTTCTTGATCTTTTCATCCTCCTCCATTCACATATTCGCAATCTTCAAGCAATCATGCTCAGGTTCGTGATGTTCGGATTCCTTCTGCTAGGCGTGAGTTTGACGGCCGCCATCGACTTCTCTGAGTGGGATCCTCAGCCTGGCTTGCCTGCACAATTCAAGCCATTTTTGGAGGCGTGGGTAACCCCATACGTATGTAGTCGCAGTGGGCTGACCTTCACTCGCAGACTTGTCAACGCTGCAGAGTCTCGCACGGTCACGACTGGCTATACCGACTATTTCCCACCAGATGGTATGCAAACGACCCTCACGATCCATTGTGTCGGCGCGGCAGCGATTCAGAGGTGTAAAGAGTCATTCCTCGCGAACGGCCGTGAGATTGTGGTAGGTGATGCCTCCAGGACTAAATTCCCCCCGCCGGGAAGCTCACATCTGAGGTGCCATAGCACTTTCCCAACGTAACCTTCACCAAGGAGAACAATTCCAGTGCCACAGTCTATGAGTCGCATGGCCGAATTGAGATGACCTATCCAAAACCTCCTGGTAACTGTTCTGAGCAGTAGTAAGTCGAGCCGCTGGCATCAAGCGCGTATTTGCCATGCATCCCGGTGTCAATACGCTGATATTCCTTTCTAGCTATATTACCCGGTACACGATCCTCAAAGTGGATCAGTCCGTCGAAGCTCTGCCGAACCTCAGCACGTCGCCTCAAGGACAGGTCTACTGGTACCACGATATCTATGTCGAGCCTGCTGCGTTGTACACTAGGATACCTTGTAAGAGCCGTCGGACTTGATCGTTGAGGGGATATGTAATGGCTTCGCGCCGTGCTTCCATATCCGGCAGGCCTGTAGATTCTGTAATTGTCCTATGCTCGAGGTTCGAGTACGTCGCAATCTGGCCTGAGTGCACTTATCGCCTAGATGCGTGCTAGAGTAGTCGTGCCGTCGTAAGAAGAACTGTGCAAAATCTTTCTTAGCCTTGGCCCAGAGACGTTGGACTGCTATGATGACCAACGTCCAAGAATGCCCAGAGGCCCAAATGTCCTAGCCAAGACGTTCGAGGCGTCCGCCGTGCGGAGGCCGTCCTTATTCTGTTGTTCGTCACGGCCTTACAGGCTCGAGCGATTTCCGGAGGTTCAGCCGAGACATACTGTCCAGGTACATAAGCACGACCGAAACCAAGTGCGTCTCTTCAGCGAGAAAATTCTTCTGTCAACCATTTCGAAGGATCAGTCACCATACAGGTCGATTGAACAACAGCAACTGGACGAAAACATGAAGCTCGCCACTCCTACGACATTTCTGACGCTTTTGTCGATGACCCTTGCGCAGGTACGTCTTCGGTCATCTGCTAAGCTTCGCATTGTAAGCATTCCAACTGACCCTGACCCAAGACCTGTATCACCGGTGGTGTGGATGGAATATGTCAAGGGGGTCCTGAGTTGATCTACAGTTGCACAGACGTAAGTCTCTCGCCGACCTGGGTCATTGAGACCGATGGAGGACAGCTGCAAACAAAAGGTTGTGAACAGAAAGACAGCTGACATCCTGTGCAGAACCATAAATGTACCAAGAACGGTAATTCATGCGTCCCGGTGGATGCATACTGGGCGAGCGCAAATTGTTCGTAGCGTTGAGACAGTGGAAAAGCTTTAGCACCACTCGTATCATCATTCCTAACGGCGGGTCAAACACGAGCCATCGGACCGTAATTTACCACGGTTTCTAGCTAGGTCATCGTAGCAGCAGTTGTATATCATTGCGTACTGGATGAATTTGGCCGGTGTAACCTCGCCGAGCGCTCAATACAACTCGACAGGGACCTGAGCACGCTCAGATTGATGTCCACCGAGTGCTGTCCCGTCAGAATCCAGAGGTAGATCGGATGCACCATTCTGAATTGCAGCTGGTAAGCTTTCCATTCCGGAGGCTTTTGAAAGTGCAGTGCGAGGCTGCATCAATCATGCGCGGAGGTCGAAATCCTTGACTTACATGCCCCTCGCATCCAGAGACTTTGAGTAGGCAGCCGGCTCTGGCACCATCCATCGGCTTGCTCACAGGTCCAGGCGGCATCAGCTGGGCACGGCGAACTGCAGGAGACAAGAGTGGCTGGCTCACGTCGTTGGTACCGCTACTCGGGTGCCTGAGGACCGTCGTGTACATGCACCGCAAGGCTTCCGTTGTACCGCGAGGTCACCCAGTCTCGAATGACGGAGAAGTCACGACATTTATGGGTCTGATCTGAGTCGATGAACCTTCGGCCCGCGCTTTCAAACCATCGGACAGGTATGGGTGTAAGATCACCTTGGCACTGGACGGCTTGTCGAAGAATGTCGATGCAGTGATCTGCGCAAGATCAGCTCAAGGACCTTGCAGGAAGCCGGGGTGACTGCTTACCAACGTGGTATTGTTGAAATGGCTTCCCCATAGTGTAATGTGGATAGTAGTCGACGTAGATCGTTTTGCGAAGCATGTTCTGATGTGGAGCGCTTGTTAATCTCAACCAACGACACCCACTTCGAATCTCACTTACTACACAATGCAGCGTATGCAGAACATCCAGGCTTGAACCTGTCAGCATCGATGGCTTTGCATAGATGTTTTTAAAAAACTCACCCTGCTCGGTAACCATACTCATCCCGATAGTACTGCTGGTATGTCTCCGGCCAAGTCTGTCTCGCTTCGTCTTCGGTGATGTAAAAGTATCGGCCTTGCCGGCTATCAGTAAGCCATCTTGGCAGAACTGCTGCTTTCTTACCTCCAATGAGAGTGTCCCATGCTTCGTCAATTCCTTTCGACGGCGTACCCACATACTGCGGTTCTCCGACGCGAGACGTTCTGTACGCCGAGCCATTAGCGTGAAATGCAGCAGTGCCGGAGAAGGTCACTTCATTCGACTTCAGCAAATGTCGAGCAGGTGCTTATCAAAGTCAAAAGTCAGCTCCTCTATCGTAGACGTCCGCGAGACAATAATGAGCTACCAAAATCGTATTTGCTCCACGGCTGAGATCGATGCCCTTGCCAGGAGAACAGTAGCAGTGCTCCGATCATGGCCGCAGACGCGACCACAGTCGGGCTCGATAACACAGCAAGAATCGCCTTAGATGTCGACACTTTAGCTTGCTGTGATCCGCAGTGCGGGCAGCTTTGCCTAAGGCTCTCCGTTGCGGAACTCAGGTCCTCTGTCGCCAGAACTGGTGTGTACTGAGCTGAAGACGATCGCATGGTGCTTTCATTCCGCGGCAGCTCGGATCGTCACCGTACAGTCTGATCAGACCAGACAAAGGCATGTACACTCACTGCGGCTTTGCTCCAGATTCGCGCCGTATGAGAAGCAATATATGTTTCGTGAGGCTGTGTCTGACACCGCCCACCGTTTCCAAGGGAATAATGCATATGCAATCATGAGGATGATCATCAGCTGCGGCTGTGGAACGTTTGTTGCAGCGAAATGAGGCATTGCGTATTCCAAGGAGACAGCCTTTGGCTAGATTGTGCCGGGAAGCCGTTGCCACAGGCAGGACTGAAACCTGTCGGTAATAATCTAGGCCAAACTGTGACCGATCCCGCCTTCGATGCTGATACAACTTATAATCTGGAGCGACGACTCCGCCAATCAGGCATATTGGCGCACCTCCATGCCACAAGTTTCAGGTTGTGCTGTCACCATGCTGCTAGCCGATGATGTCGAGCACGTCGGCAACAGCCAGCTGCCATTGGCCGTGACGGTCGTCATAATACACATAGTATACACGTGCCATCACCAGGTCTACTGTACTGCGAACCTCTGATAGGCACGCAGTAATAACAAATGCAAGGGTCCAAGGCACAAAGGTGATGATGAAGAAGATGGAAAGAAAGGTCGAGCAGGAAAGTCGGCAGCTGAGACTCCGCGTCCCAGATCGCGAATGGACCCCGAGGAGGCGGCCGTACCAACATGATCATGGACAAAGCATGCAAGACCAAGATGACAAAGAGGTGGTGGTGTGTAACTTGAAGTGACGATCTGAAGTCACGGTACAAATGGAAATGCATGAACATGGTACAGCATTTACCGGACCTCTATCAGATACTAAATTTACAATCGAGTTCAAATACTTTATTAGCCAGACTAAACGTCTTCATCGCTCTCATCTCCCAACAATTCACCCTCATCCGGGTCCACAATCGCATAGTCGCCCCTTCCACGAGCGAACGAGCTCCTGCTTGTAAAGGGTCTACTATACGCACCGTCGCCGCCACCACCACCACCACGACTACTCCATCCGAGTGCCGTCGATACAGTCCTCCACAAGCTGCTCGCCACCATCGGCAATGCTCCTAGCACAGCAACCAGACCACTCACAGCAACCACTGGATACTTGATCCAAGGGGCGTCACGGTCGAAAGCACCATGTCCAGTCCCACCGTACGACTCACCACCGAGCTGAATACGTCCGAACTTGCCGTCCCAATTTTGCCACACCCAGTACCCAGCGCCCGCCGCCGCAGCAACAGGAATCACGATAGCGAAGAAGAGGCCCAAGCCAGAAATGCCATGCTTCTTCTCGAATTCTGGCTCTTTGCCTGGGCAAGGCTGCACGCGCGAAGTAAGATCCAGCTCCTGCCCTCCTTGGCAGGTTGTAAGAGGGATACGGCGATAGCCAGTAATGTCGTAGTACTCGACCGGGAATGGCTCGTTAAAGCAAACGGCTTGAGGGTCCGGTTTCGCCAGGCCATCGATGAGTCGGCAAGAGGAGTCCGACAGGCGTTCGTAATTGTAGTCGCATTCGAAATCCTTCCTGCTACACGTGCAATTGCGTGCGATGTTGTGAAGGTGGTCGAGCTCACGTCCATTGTAACACTTTGCGCCAACCTTCTTGCGATGATACTGAGCTACGTGACCGAAAAGGCAGTCGTCTTTAGACTCGGGGTGCTTTGGCGACCAGAGATAGTAGTCGCTGTCAGGTGAATCCGGGTTCTTGTCGTCGAGCTTGCAGGCCTTCGCCCGCTCTTCCAGGCCAGAGAAGTCCAGATTCACGGAAACCAAATCGCCACCGATTTTGCCCCAGAGCATGAAGTTCCTGCTCGTATCGCTCGGGACTGTTGTGATGTCGTCTACTGTCATTACCTTGTCGGAGAACGTGTGCTTTGTCCAGGTGTCACCTTCATCAAGTGAGTACAGGACCTCACTTGTCGCTTCGTCCTCCTTGACAATGCATAGAATGGAGCCCTGGTCACCAAACTCCCACATGTAGTTGCCCTTTGCCACGAACTTCCATGTCACACCTCCATCAGTACTCATGAATGTGTCTGCCTCCTTCTTTGAGCTGAGAAATTCTCCAACATTGCCGGTGCCGAACATGAGACCAGTAGCAGACGGCGAGCTGTAGGTGTGTCGCGGATCGTTCCGTTCGGTATACCCATGGAGATGCAGAGTGCACTTCTCCCCACTACCTGAGCACGCATAAGGCTCTGCATCTGGACCAGTGGGGTCCTTTGGTCTTGCAATCAAGGCCCAGTCTGCGCCGTCGTTGTGCGTCATATAAGTCTTGATCTTCTTGCTCGCACCACCCTGCACTTCCTCGGCGTTGGCTACACGATTGATCACGGAAACGCCCTCCAAACTTTGCATCTTCTCGAAGTCAACATAGCCAGGACCGTTCCGGTTGACTTCATTGGCAGAAAGCACGTAATTGGTACCATTACTGTTTGACTTCACAATGCTGCCATACTCGGCGTCCGCGACGTTGTTGACGGTCACGTGCAAGAATATTGCGTGTGTATTCGAGTCCAGCACCGTATAAGCCTGCTGATGCTCCACATTGAGGTTCGGGGGAAAATGGGCGTCCGCGAAGACCTGGCCGTCGATGCTCGTACTTGCTACAAGGCTCTGCTTCTCGTCGTCTTTGGCAGCCACAACGATGTACTCTGCCATCGTCGCGAAGTTGATGACGTCCCTCTTCAACTCGTTCTTGTTCCTGAAGAAGTCGACGCTGCTGACCAGCTGAATGGGAGCAGTCGGATCTTCGTCTTCACGCTGCTCGCACAACACTAGATCGGTGCTGTTGTTCCTGTCCTCGCGATAGACGAACTGACATTTTCGGACCGATCGCAGCAGAGTCTCCCAATCATCGCCGCCCTTTTGAGACACGTGAGCTATGAACTGGTCACTACGGATGCCAGTCCAGATCAGCCATTCCTTCTTCCTTGGATCTGGGTGGAACTGGAGGATTTGCACCGCGGCGTGGGTCGGGTCGCTATGGTTTGGCTCTTCCGGCGCCTCAAAACTGTGAAAGGTGCCACCTCGATTATGCGTGTAGAAGACTGTCTTGGTAGGTGTAATGAGGTACACAGCATCGTTGTTGTACTGATGCGGATAGATAGCCACCGCGTCCTCGCCTCCGGTGTCAACCTTGGCCCAAGTCTTGCCGTGATCGCGAGTGATGTAGGCCTTGTGCTCATCGGTCCGCATAACAATGGTCTCGTCCGGATCTTTCCCTTCTTCGCGATTGAGAGACGGCGCCTCCAAGTAATAGTACTCCACGAAATTGTTGGCGTCTTTGAACGTTGTAATCTCGGTGGCAATCTTGCCGCTTGGTGGTGCCTTACCAGCCTCAGAGCACTTGCGCTCGACCGGCTTGTCGAGTTTCTCACCACCCCTGTCCACGCACGTGTTGCCGGGAATCTTTTGATAGCCGGAAGAGCCCATATAGGTTGCTGACGGATCGTCACACGCACCTGCGGGAGCCTTTAGTGGTCCACTGGAAACACACTTCTTTCGCTCGCCATCCCAGACAAAATTGTTTTCGTAGTCGCACTCGTAGTCATCAGCGGTACATTTGCAATCCTCCGCTTGTGGAAGAGGGTCATTGAACTCGTCGTCCACAAAGCACTCCTTGTTTGCTTTCCGCCGCCTAAACTTCTGGGTGTGGCCCATAATGCACGTCGGCTCGCCTTTATCGTCCACCCGAGCGTACCAATCTTCAAAGTCGCCCTTCTTGCATTTGTCTTCGTGCAAGCCCTCGAATCCCAGGCTGTACACGATATGATTCGAATCTGAGCCCTTGCCGGATTTTGCCACGAGCAGGAACCTAAGCGAAGTCGAGTCGGGAGTGGTGGTCAAACCTGCAATGGATATTAGAACGGGTGTTTACTTTCTCCCCATTGACCGCCATGGTATCTCTGAACCATGCATGCTTCAGAATGCTCACGCATGCATGTGCCAGTCCATATCGAGCAGTGGTATCGGAAATTGCTTACCAATGGGTTCGACGCTCTCAGCCTGTGCGCCCAAATCTTTGAGCTCGGCCTCCTTCCAGTCTTTGCCATGATTTAAGCTCCATTTGATCTTATCCGCGTCATCCTTCTCTTCGATGGCCACAAGAAGAGCGCCTTGATCACCAAACTCGTAAAGATGCGGCCCGTCGAGTGCCTTTGTCCATGTCAAGCCAGCGTCGTCCGATACATAGGTATCGCCATCCTCATATCTACCCAGCTGCTTGCCCGTATTGCCTATGCCCATCACAATACCCGGCGCTGGACTGCTGAAGATACGGCCAAAATTCGATTGATCGGTGACTGAGTGGAGGTGGAGGTCCTTGCCATCAGCCTTCAAGCTTTGCCATGTGCGCCCATCGTCGAAACTGATTTGTGTCACAACCTCTTTCTTCGCCATGTAGCTCTTTTCGACCTCCTCCCAATTTTTGACGGTATTCACCAACACGATGCCCTGAATATTCTGGATCTTCTCAAAGTCCACGTAGCCATGGATGTTGCGGTTCGTGTGTTCGACATTCTTGGTGAAGAAGGTGCCGTTGCTGTTGCTGGTCAGGAGCACTCCCATCGGTGATGTCGGTTTCGTCGTCAGGACGTCCACCTGCATGCTGTAATTGGTCGACTCCAACAGCGTGTAGGCGTCTTCTTCGAGCTTGTGCTCGCCAAACTCGGCCCGATGCCAGGTGAGACTGTCGTCCGTCACATACATGGCCAACTCTGTGGTCATCTCGCTCTTCGCAGCCGCCACGATGTAAGACTTAACAGCGGCCACGTTAACCAGTCCCGTCACCGGCCGGCCATCAGAGTGCAAGCTCGGCTCGGACTCGTGCGCGAAGAAGTCATCGGACACCTTCAACCGGTAGTCGGCGCTGAAGGGCGACATGGAGCCCCTCACGATGCACAGAATCTGGTTCTTGTCCAAGTCCTCGCTGCCGGTCGTGAACCGGTCGTTGCTCTTGGCCCACAGACACGACACGGCATCATCGCGCAGCTTCTTCTTGGTCTTGAAGCCGTCGAGGGTGTAGTATACCGTGTCTTCGCAAAGCGTGAAGATGCAGTCGGCGGCGTGGAAGAGCATGCGGTCGGGGTCGGTGCCGTGGAAGGCGACAGCTACGCGCGACATGGACGGCGCCTCGTCGATCTCGAACTTGGTCCATGTCTTGCCCTGATCCTTCGTGATCCAATGCTCCCGGCGGTTGCCCAACAAGACGGCGACATCGTTGTTGTGCGAGTGCTTCATCACGATGAAGGTGTCCCCCTCCTCCGGGCCCGTCACGGGACTCCACTTGACGCCGGCATCTTCGGAGCGATACGTCGTCGCGCCGGCCACCAGCAGGATCACGTTGGAGTCGTCAAAGTACGTGAGGGCCCCGATGTTCGCGTCAAAGGCCGTTTCCTCCAGTCCCGGCGCGGACTTTGCGGCGCTTACGATGTTGCTGAACAGAAACGCAACGACCACCACCACCACCGCCGCCCACCGCCCCGTCGAACTCGTTCCAATATCTCGGGCCATGGCGCACGCCTGTCAACTCCGCCCGCGCATGATGTTGTGGTTGCAAACAATGCAGCGAAATCGTCGAGAATGTACACTTGTCGCCTACAAAGCTCATGCTTGTCTGATGACGCCGAGCGCCACGACGCCCACACACGCGACAAAGCCGAGCATTTCCCGAGCTACGGTCCCCGTCTGTCACATGCAGATTTCCAAAAATACCTAATCACCAACACCGATACTTACCTTACATCCCTCTACATCCGAAAGTGCACTGTTCTCCACTCGCGTGCAGCAGACTCCTTGGTAGCAGTCAAGCACAGGACGCCCATGTGGAATTCGACAACGTAACTACGCAGCTCAGCGCATGCAAAGACCAAGGCTGTCCCACTGCACTTTCCAGAAAGGCTGTCCTTCCAGGCATCCTTCGCCGCAAACGGTATCTCCTGGATAAAGGCGGCAGCTCATGTGTGCAGACATCCGACAACCTCCCTGCTCACTCCTACCCTGTGTTCCACACCTTAATGAGCAGCTGGCTAATGAAGCCATTCTCCTTCGCCTTCTTCAACGGAAACACCTTTCCGGGTACGAAGAGGATATAGTTTCGCAGCGCCTTCTTCGTTGAGAACTCGCATTCCGAAATGTGGCCGCCTCTTTTCTTCATGTTGACGAAGTCGATCAGATTGATGTGCTTCGTACGGAGATTCTGTGTTGCTGTCAGCGAGCGTGGCGGTAGAAACAGAGACGGATGCATACCTTTTTGCACTGAGTGATGGACGATCCGACTTCCACCTCAACATCGGCACAGAGACGTTGCCCTGAGTTCAACGTCAGCGTGAACAAGTGTGACACCCTTACAGCTACTTGCATCCTTGGAGCTTGGTCTCATATTTGCCGTAGTTGACGTCGAAATATTCTTTTACACCCTTCCACGCATTCCAGTTGTGCTTCTTCTTCGCCATGGCTGATGGCAGACGGTACGAGACGTGAATATTTGAAGTGCTGCTACAGAAGCAAAGAAGCTGACCGATGAGATTGGAATGTCAAAGAGCAGCCGCACGAGCCTACGGGCCGAGCTGCGGAGAGTAATTGACGAAAAGGGAAGGAGCACTTAGCATTTTCCTAGCCGAGTGAGACCCCTCTGCTCGTTCGCACCACGTTGGCTGGAGGATTGTCTAGGCGTCTTGTCCTCGCAGTAAGTGAAAACAGTTCTGGAAATGCGCAAACATATTATTGCAACAGCTACGTGGTGGTCATCGACGTCGACTCGGCTTCCACGTCACCCTTGAAGAATCCTGCCTTGCCAAGGTACTTGATGACCTTCACGGCAAGCTTGTCCTCCTCCCCCTCCTGTTGCTCCATCAAGCGCTGATAGATGTTCTTCCGCTCCCTGTCCACCCTGTCCAGCTTGGGTGCATGAGGGTCACGGCGGGTCAGCTTCTGTGATTGGGGCGCTTTCTGTACTCCAGGGCCTAGCTCGTGTCGGAACCGACATTGATGGCCATCTCGACAGTGGCCGCTGGCATAGTAGAACCTGCAGATTGGTTTCTCCGAATGCATCACAGTTGTCGACGGAGCTCTGGCTGTTGCTTCTTCAGGCGGGCCGTCATCGTCGTCAGAGGCTTCTAATGCAGAGCTGTCTGAGCTCACTACTGAGGACTCTGACAAGGTTGATGAGACGTCCGAGTCGTCATAGTCACTTTCATTCTCGTCGGTTGGTCCATCAGGCTCGACAGCATGGCCTATGCAAGCCTCCTGATCCCGCTCTTCCTTCTCTGCTTGTGCTTTCTGAAGCGTAGCCTGACTTTCAGAGACCCGCTGCCGTAAAGCTTCCAGTTTCCTGCTTTGCTGGGCGAGCTCCTTGCGGGCTTTTTCCAACTTGCTCTCCTGAGGCTTAGAGTTCTCCTTGCCACTGTCTACCTGCTGAGAGTCATCTGCTCTGTCAATGTTGCGCCGTGAGCGCCTTACGGCAGACGCAGAGGCAGTTTGCAAAGCCAGCATGCTAGCCAGTAATCTATTCCGCTCCTCGCCAGTCTTCCGCCTCTGCACTTCCTTCTCAGTCATGCGCATCCTGGTTGGCCAATTCTTCTTTCGCTCCTCCTTCCAAGCAGCAAGGTCAGCAGCAGAGCTCAATGACATGACAACTCCGTTGTGCTCAAAGGTGAGCTTGCCGCCCAACTCCGTGAACATTGCTTCCTCGTCGACATCCTTTTCATCGCCATCATCCTCATCAGAACTATAGCGCCGCTCCCCGTCTTTTGGAGTGAGGCCAAGTCCATTCCCGCCTGCCTTTGATTTCACATCGGTACCAGGCGACAGTGCTGCAACGGGCTTGCTTGGCAAGATCGGCGCCCCAAAGCTCGGTACGGAAGGTGCTGCTGGTAGCTTGGGCTGGCTTTTATCTGGAGAAGGCGGCCTCAGGACATCGAGTTTCCGCTTTTGGCCAGCCAGTGTCCTCGGAGGTCCTGCTGATGCCAGAAGACTGGCTGCTGGTAATTGCTGGGAGTGGCTGAGCCCGCCAGGCAAATTCCCGATGTCGGGGTTGACGTATGATCCAGGTGGGAGGTTTTGACGTTTATGAGAGGATTGAGACTGCTGATAGCCAGTATATGGGTGGTTCATGGATCTCTCGTGTTGGCCTTTGTGCTGATCGTGGTGTTCGCTCCGGTCAGGCCATCGGTCCTGACGAGAGCCATCCCGCCCTCGTCCCCCTTCAACACGAGCTCCCCGACTGCCTCGGGCCCGACCTCTACCTCTGGCACGCTCACCACGATCCGTCACTCCATGCGCGGGATTCTGACGCGACTCTGAAACAGCCTTGACTGGAGGTGGCGGTGGAGGCGGGAAAGAGAAGTTTGCGACCATTGTAGCAATAAATCATCGTCTATAAGGGCATCTCTTATGTTCGTTCATTATTTCGTGTGCGACATCTATTCCAGATGTGTTATTATTAAAGATGGTTTAAATCGACGTCCAAAATGCATGTGCAGTCGCGACATCGGGAACCTTGCCGATTGGTCAAGTTTCGGATGCCTAGGGTGTTGTTCAGCATTTTCGTTCGACCCATTTTTCCTCCGCATTGAAGAAACGGATGTCTTGAGCTTTGCGCAACATCATGCTCACAAGTTGATTTCTTATGCGTCTACAGTGGACCATTCCTTTTGGCGCTCGTCCGCAAACTCCTCCGCCACCTTCCTGCTGAGGCGGCAGCATCATGTACACTCTGGTGAGAGGCCTTCACCCCGCACGATACCTACTCAGAAGCTGATTCACTGTAGGTAACGGTCGCAGACGTCGTCCAGATTGTTCCGAGCGACTTCAACAAGACCAGCAACAGGGCCATCGAGGATTTCATCAACACCAAGTACGCCGACAAGGTCATTCACAAAACCGGCCTATGTCTCGGCTTCCACTCTTTCGTCAAGTCGTCAGAGGGCCTCATAGGTCACGGCACAGGCATAGTGAATGTAAATGTTGATTTTCGGCTGGTCGTCTTCAGACCATTCAAGGGCGAGATTATCCAGGGCACGATATCCCACTCCAACGCATCAGGTATCTTCATCTCCATGGAGTTCTTTGAAGATATTGTGGTACCACCAGAGCTTCTGTTCAGTGATACTTCGTTTGAGACGGATAGCGAAGGTAGCGACGTTTTCATCTGGCGGGCAGACGACGGCGCGGGTGGCGTGAACGAGTTTTTCTTTGACAGGGCAGAGAAATGCTTAATGAGGGTGGAGATTGAGGAATGGAATGATCTGTCGCCCCAGATGAAGCGGCCGGAGGACTTTGATCTGGACCACAGGGACAAGTATGGTTTGAGGTTAGCACCGTACAGGATCCTGTGCAGCATGATGCACTCTGGGCTAGGACCAAGTCTCTGGTGGGTTGGAGATGAAAGTGGGCAAGAGGGTGAAGATGGTGCGAACGGTACTGCTATGGAGGTGGAACAATGAGGAGTCAGGGTCAGGTAACGGTGTGAGTGCGTTCCCAAGACTACGAGCGTCTGAGCTTCGGCTTGCCATTGCTGTCATGGCCAATACAAGCAGCCCAAAAGATGTCTGTGACTGCTTCGATCGAACATGTTTGCCAGCCGCTCCCATTCTCTCACCAAGACTGCTACCACGGATGCAAGGCACGACCGTCCTCGCCTCCTGGTGCCAGTGCTCGTGGAGAGGACTGCCCATGAATACACTCTGGTCGCATCCACACTCTCTTCATGCCGCCGGATCGAGCTTCGGGCCTTTCAGCGCCCGAGCCTCTTGTACCTGTCGTCCATCGAGTGGAAGGCAGCAAAGCCACCGTCAAGGCTCGGGCCACCTGGTGCGCGCCAATCTGACGCTGATCTACAAAGCATACATCAGTTTGTGGACACGCCATGCGCGAAGTCTGATACGCTCGCTTACCTTGCCGCCATTCCCCCAAGTGGACCCGCGGTCGCCATCTGCATATCTTGACCTGCTTGTGACGTTCCCTCGTGCTCAGCTGCTGTGGTCGGCGCATGCTGATACACCGCAGCATGCGAGCTACGCCAGACATCCGGGGCGACACGCTCATGTTGGTTCAGCTGAAGCAACGCCTCACGCTGCATCGCCGCGAACGCGGTTTCCTCGTAGCCTTTCAAGCTGACGCCGCCTTCCTCAGGGCCACGATTAGCACGAACAATGTCGATCATGTCATCCATCTCCTTCTTGTTGCGAGGCACCGGTAGACCGAGCGAACCTGGGAGTGCGAAGTCCGTGCTTGGGTCCTTCGGTGGCATCTGGAAGCGGAACTGCCCGATAGTACCCAGTGGCGGACCCTCGACGTTGCTGCCCTCCTTCATGTCGCCCGGGCCGTTGATATTGAAGACTCTGGTCTCACCATGGTACGCTGGGCTGATAGTGACGACTCGGCGTGGGGGCTCATGCCTGACGATAGCGGAGGAGGTGGCCATGGAGGAAGTCGGCTCGGTGGGTCTTGTGCTCGGCGAAGCAAAGATGTAGTTCTGCTTCTCGTACTGCGTCGGACTGTCCATGACTCCGATCTTGGTCCTGCTGGCGAGGTTGCGCGCTCCCATGTCCCACTCAAATTGCTGTCCGGCTCTGGTAGTACCTTGGGGGACCAAGCCAATCTGTGCTTTCTCTTGGAGACTCAGCGACTCCAAGGTCCTTGGCTGGTAGTTGTTGCCTGGTGTAGAAGCACCGATGCGAGTCTCACGCTGACTCTTGCTCGAAGCGTTCGTCATGGTGCTGCGAGATGTGGCGGCCGCAGCTGCGGCATACGAGAGAGGGGCAGGCTTTTGCTGATCGAGGTGACGGTGCTCAGCGGTCGTTTCGGTGTTCCGGTCGTCGCCGCCGGGGGCGGACGTGGACAGCGTTGTGCTTGGTGTGTGATCGAGGTTACGCTGATCGCGCTGATACTGCTCGCTCGCCATGGTTAGTGTATTGTTGCTTGGAACGAAAGGCGCAGCTTTGGCGTTCAATGACGAGGGATTCGGGCGTGAAGATGAATTACGTGCTTGCGGCGGGAGAAATCGGGGTGCGGTCGCTGTCACATGCATCAGCCATCAGAAGCAAAAGTCAATCTGGTGGGCTTCACCTTTGCGGATACCTAGGGCAGCCAACTCTCGGTTGGTGAAGGCGCCGGACTGCAACAACATGTGATGGTCAGCTAAATTGCACATGAAAGCCATTTCAGCAAAGCGTTAGTAGGCAGCACGGCATATGGCTCTGGTTCCAGGGTGTTGATGAACGATGCTGAGGGGTGAGAAAAACGTACACCTCCAAGTGATACCTTTTCAAAAGGTGGAGTGGAATTTGATGGGAAGACGAGGGTCAATTTTTGCGAGTGTGTCACGAGAACACCCGCAGGCCGACAAAATGCCGACCGAAGCCGACGCCGAGAAGGGAAGGTGCGCTGTCAACGTCACCGCAGTCAAATCAGGTCTGCCATCAACGTTCTACCAGGCATCAAGAGGTCACCACACGTTGATATGGCAGTCAACAGTGACCCGTGCATCACCAGCCTTCCGGATGTCAACATTCTGAGTCATCAAATACTTGATACTTCAACGGGCACTCTTAAAGTCACTATAAGCTCACGGAACAGTCAACGGTGACTCATCAATCACCAGCCTTTCAATATCCGTCGGTCATAAAGACGTCAACTTCATGAGACCTCAACAGTAACTTGGGCGATGACGCGCAGGACCCATTTGATGCACTGATGTTTGATTCTTCGCTTTGCCCATTATCTACCTTTGCACCCATGTATCTCTCACGCCTTTGCCCTCGCCGAAACTATCGTCAACTTCGCTCAAGCTTCATGAAGAGCCGGAAACGCCACATTGCACTCCGCCACACGATGGAGAGCAACCTTGCCTTCTGTGGAACGGCCTGTTTGCCGTATGCCTGCCGCCTCTCACAGCGTTCCCCAACTCCAGCGACTCTACAGGCGCATCGGTGGTGTCAACCCTGATGCGATTGACTTGACTGGCCTTGAAGGTGCCTCTTGCAATCTCCGCCCAATCGAGATTGGACTGGTAAGGTGCTGTGGCCTGTGGCTCGGCTGATCGAGTCGCTACCTGATCTTCGGTGCTGACTGCAGTTCTGTTTGTTGGGTTTGTCCTGAAAGCAACCCGGAAGCGCTGGTCAAGTCTTTCCTCCGGTGTGGGAATTGAAGTGCTCGTAAGTGCACATGCAGATTTGCTGGCTACAAACCTCGGCACTAGGCTCGATGAGCGCATGCGAGTCGCAATATCTTCTGAATCAGGCATTGCAGGTGAGAGCAGAGGATGCTTATGTTGCTGGGCAACCTCAGCTTCATGCTCCATATTCTTGATCGCTGCTTGCAGGTTGTCTGGAGTCGATCCTACTGTGTCGTGGGGCGAGGCCTCTCCCTTCATATGCTGGTAATGAGCTGTGCGTGCGAGCACGGGAGCAGCTGGTTGTTCGAGTGCGATCGGCACGGACTGGTGGCGTGGGTGATCAATTGCGTCGTTGCTGTTGGAGCGGTGATCATGTTGCAAGAAGAAGTGGTCGAACCTACTCGATGGTCTGCTTAAATCGCCAAGTGCTGCAAGCGTCGAGCCATGGTCCGGTGTCGCTCTTGCAGTGTGGTAGTAAGCGATGTTGTCCTTCTCCTGTGAGGCGAGAGACAACTGCGGAGGCGTTTGTGCGTCCGTCGGAAGTTTACGAGGTGTTGTTTGAAGGGTACACTCGAAGCGCATGCGCTCACGCGAGTATACATACTTGGTCCCACCGTTCAGCTCTGGCGCGAGGAGCGGTGATATATACGCCATATTGTGTCGTTGCTCAGGACGCTGCTCCATTTTGGAGAAGAAGCAGTGTCAAGCTGGTTGTGTTGAACATAGGAATCAAAAGGTTTGAATTGAAGATGGATATCGTGAGTAATAAGACCCAGAGGTGTTTCAAGACGGGTACAAGCGGGTTCCACTTTCACATGCTGAAATCTGGTCGATCTATACACTCCTGGTCTCAAAATACAAGAATCCGATCATAGCTCAGGCGCCATCTTCACAGATTTCTTATCGTAAATAAGTCATCACCGATGCTCACAGACCGCTACTTCAAAGAAGACTGGACACGATGGACGCTTCGCAAAGGAGAGACACAGCAAGCACCACAAAGCCATTCAATACCAAGCAATGCACAAACATCACCAAACGCTAATTTGTGTTCAGTCACCATTCTTCCAACGACCACTCCCACCCAAAGGACTAGGCATCATGCTCGAATCGACTGGCGAAGACTCCGCAGTCGTCCGACCACTCTCCCTACCACCATCACTCTCCACACCATCAACATCCGACGACGCATAAGACAACAAATGCCTCCTCCGCCTCACTTCGTCCGATAAAGAAGATTGCGTTTCGAAGCCCGTCCGCCCTAGGACTGGCGACTCAGAGTCAGTGGTCCTCGGACTCCACTTCGGGCTGGCCTGCGCAGGTGGAGGTCTATTCGACGAATCGCCGGCATGGTCCAAGTGCTCCACGAATAGAGACCTCCTCGAACCACCAGATCCAGATCGCGTGATCTCAGCATCAGCCGCGATGGGAATGACCTCCAAGGATCGATTGTTCTGTCTCCTGAATACACTGGCTGGTAACGTGTCCCCTCCACCGCCTTCAGCCCTCACTCCAGGCGGTATACTCGGTGGTGGTCGATCGGGCACGAACGTCTCGGAGGTGCCATCTTGGGTATACGAATCAGTTTGCGTGCCGCGCGGATTACCTAAAGTCACACACATACCTTAGCCTTCGTCTTCCCTACCCACCTAGACCCATTGGGGTGGCTCATGTTGGTCGATGGGGTGATACACACTTCGTTGCCGGGCATGGATGGGAGTATAATACGAACCTCCTGTAGGCACATAAGCGTCGTGTGCTGTCGAGCCTGTGCGGCTGTGTCCTGAGAACGTTGCGCTTGCAGGTACGTAAGAGTCGCTGTAATGTTGCAGAGGCGGAGTCATGAAGGTTGTGATGGTGCCATGCTTTTCCTCGATCTTTTTACGACGATACCGGGCGAGGAGAGCGACACCCAAGCCGATGAGGGCTATGAAGGTAACACCTCCGACCGTGCCGCCAACGATTGCCCCGACGTGATTGGTCTTCCCAGGCGTGGCTGTAGCTGTAGATGAGGCTGAGGCACTCATCATCGCTGCCGCCGCTGTAGAGTTGACTTTCTCAGCAGTGATGTAGTTGCTTCCGTTCATCGATATATACCCATCTGTCGGCACATCGGTCTTCAAATAGCATGATCCATTGTCCAGACCCACAAAGGTGAACCCAGCACAGACGCCAGTGTAGGAGCAAGCCGAGAAGCATTGCGAATAGCCGCCAGTGTCAACGACGATGGCATTGTAGGACTCGTAGCTATTGTCGGCATCGCAGTGTATGTCATAGGCGATGCTGGTGGAGTCAATGTACGTGGTTCCGTTCCCGCTGGGACACGATGGGGCAGGCGTGGCGAGCACCGTGGCACTTGCAATGGTAGATGTCGAGTACGTGCCGGTGGGCGAGCCAGTCGCTGTCACCATCACAGAAGTGCTGGAACTGGTCACGTCTTGGGAAGTAGATGTCGCATTGGAGCTTTGGGTACTTGTCTCTGTTTTGGATGCAGTGTTGGTTTTCTTCGTCGATGTTTTCGTGGCTTTCATATTTGATGTCCCAGTAACCGTTTTAGTTCCTGTCGCTGTGGCCTTCGTCGATGTGCCCGTGGCTTCCTTCGTTGCGGTGCTTGTAGCGTCTTTCGTTGAGGTTTTATCGCTCGTGGTCGCAGCGTCGTCAACACAGACTGCATTAGCATTGGAGCAGGGGTTCGCTGAGCAACACCCAATAAAGCCATTGCTACAGCTATAGTACGCTCTGCCATTTTGACAACTGGAACTATCACGCTCCTGCAATGAATCGCTCCATGCCGTATCGTCTGGTGTGCCATCAGGCACATTCGTCGATGCAGTGGCAGGCTCCATGCGCCGACCGTAGACTCTAAGCCTCCTGGACAACTCCGTGGCGCTTTGCGTGGTGTCGATATCAGTCTGATTCTCCAGCTCTCTCGATTTGCCGAGTCCTCCCAGATCCGGAATCAACATCTTGACCACTGCTGCACTCCGCTCTCTTGAGAGGCTGTGCAGAGAGCAGAACACATACTGCGGGCTTGCAGCAGCTAATTCCTTGTGCTTTGATCGAGACCGTCATGACGGTCACCGCATTTGGCGCTCGACGAAGCAGACAAAGAAGATTGTGCTCGTAGCTGTTCGATGAAATTATGCCGCATACAGCAGGTTGACCTAGGCTTGAGCTACTATTCATTTTCGTACAGCCTCGAAAATATAATTACATAATCCAATTCTGTCTGCCAGTCCAGAATCTGCAAAACTGTCGATATTCTAGTGCTTCTCTGTCCCTCGGTATTAGCTGAGGAATGTAGCTAATCTAGGAACCTTGGAATGCATTGCTCTATGCAAGCGTACTACCTAGTTTTGTCCATCCCTCAAGACATTGACGAGCATAATGATCCTGCTTGAAGACCAGATTCAATAGTCTGCGGGAGTTTGGTTCAGACTACGAAAGGTGCAATTAGATAGCTGGCACTCCAACCCTCGATAGTATGCTTAATCATCTGTGTCTGCCCCGGGCGCGCGCATAGTGCCTATGTCGAAGTAGAGGCAGAACTCCAGTGTCTTGCTCGAAAAGGCGAGTATGCGCTAGACTGCGCAGTGCAAACGCGACCGTTCATTCACTTGCTAGTATGCTCGCGTATTATACGCGCCTCTGGCCTTGCTTCAGGACGTGTGAAACGGCCGCGCGACATTTAATTGGAGAGTTCACGGCGAGGAACTACGTTAGGGTTAGGGTTAGGGTTAGGGTTAGGGTTAGGGTTAGGGTTAGGGTTAGGGTTAGGGTTAGGGTTAGGGTTAGGGTTAGGGTTAGGGTTAG
>ML995965.1:0-31750 GCA_010093825.1 Teratosphaeria nubilosa
TTTTTGCCTTAGGGTCTCCTCTTCTTAGGTCTTCTATTATTAAGTTATTACGTGTTATTTGCTTTCTAGTCTATAGTATTATAGTTATTATCTTAATTGTATATGCCTCTAGTCTAGCTAGTAGATATAAAGCTATATCTTCTACCTTTATATTTATAGTATCTTTCTATTGCTTGCTTATATAATATATTATTAATCTAGATTGCGCTCTCTACTATTTAGTCTAGGTTATTATTTCTTACTCTATTATGCATAAGTTTATCTTTAATATTATCCTTTAAGCCTTATTAGAACATAACTATTAAGGCGTTATTATTCTACTCTATAACTTAAGCATGTTATTTAAGCTTAGCTACGTAATTAGAAGCTAATAACTTCTAGGTTAGATATTAGATAACTCTAGTTAAAACTTCTTTGTTGTTATAGATCCTATAGATCTTTTAAATCTCTATTCTAAAGATATTAAAGTTTCTAAAAATCTCTTTATTATTAGTATTATCTCCAAGGTATTTTAAAAGGTAAGATTTAATCTATTTCTAAGCGTTACTATATATGTAGATAGTAGCAAATAAGGTTTTGTTCTACGTAAGATTATTAAATATAAAGTATAAATATATTTAGTTAAGCTAGTTCTTAAGCTTAGTTTAGTCTCTATAGTAGAGGTCTAGTTTAGTAACCTTTATAGTATAGTCTCCTTCTATAGTCCTTACTTATGTTAATTCTCTAGCTTTACTTAGAGCTAGAGTTCCTAAAGCGTACCTTAATATAGAACTTATACTTAAGAGTATTTAAAGTATTAACAACTAACTAGTAGAGTAATATGTACTAAACACCTTAGTATGTATATATTTAACTCTAAGAGATTAGCATAGGTAGTATTCTTTAGATAAGTATATAAAGAGAAAGAAGTACTAATTAGTTCTAATAAATAATAAGAGTTTAATAATAGTCGATTCTAATTAGTTAATTGCTAACATAAGTTAAATATAGTATAAATAAGTCTATTCTATATCTCTATATATAATGCTCTCCTGCCTCTCTATAGTATACTTAACTATTTAACTATCTAACTAGTTAGTTAGTTAGTTGCTAAGCTTTATTATATGTTTAACTACTAAGCTTTACTTATAGTTAGATATATAACTTGCCTATATACTGTCTTCTCTCTCTAGTATTAATAATTAGTGCTATATGCTTTATAATCTAAGCTTATATACGCCTGCTAGGTTCTCTTTCTTAATTTATAACAAAGATATCTTATACTAAGTAACTAAGCAGACTAATACATATAAGAATATAGATTAAATCTATTTAGACTATATTTAACTTATGTTATTAATTAACTAATTAGAATTAACTATTATTAAACTCTTGTTATTTATTAGAACTACTTAGTATTTCTTTCTTCTTATATACTTATCTAAAGAAGCTACTAACGCTTACTTATTTAGGTTACTTATACTAAGGTACGTATAATTTACTAGTTAGTTGTTAATACTATTAAGCTATCTTAAGCTATAAGTAATTAAGTAATACTTATACAAATTATAAGAGCATAAACTATAGTATATATTAGTATATATTACTAGCTAATTATTAGGAATTATTAGATAAAAGTAACGCGTAATAGAATAGAGAAGTAGAGTATAGTTAGTACTAGTCTAGATTAGAGATAGTAACCTGCAAGAAGATAGCAGTAATTATAGTAATTAGTAGTAATTAAGGTAAGCGCTTATATGCCTATAGAGTAAGCAGATAGAGCGTAACAGAAAGAAGTAGAATTTCCTATATATATAGACATAGCTCTTTATAGTAGTTTAGGAGCTATATGCTTAACTTAGTAAATTACTCTTATTATACTCTAGATAAGAAGTCTCTAAGCCTTAAGACTACAAATGTAACATTATACTAAAGAACATACTATAGAGGTTCGAGACTAACGCAAGGTAACTATAATACTAATATTAGTAAATATAATTATATAATACTTCTAGCTTCTTACTTCTAATATCTCTAACTATGCTTTTTAGCTACACTATACTCTAACTCTCTTAATAGCTACTTCTCTTATATAGTAAGATAAGTATCTATTCTTACTATCTATATATACTTTATTAAGCTCTATATACTCTTAGGTAGCGTTTCTAATAGGTCTAGCAGAATGCGCGCCTATAAAAGAGCGAGCGTAGGCCGATAATTAACGTCCCTTAGTTACTAGAGACTTTAATGTGCTGCTCTATTTTAATAACTTAGCAGGCTACTAAAACCTTCAGGGCCCCGACTACACTCTCGGACTCTACACATTCTTCACAGCTGCGCGAGCAGACAATGGAGACCTGTGTTTCTTAATCAAGGTGGATCGTTCCAGAGTGCTGCGCCTTGTCGAAGCGGATTGGACAAAGAATTCAGTAGCTGCGCAGTAAGCACTCGAAACATGGCGGTCAACGCCTCGAGCATTACTACTAGTGCATTGTTGGCAGTACTCTCGGGTCGCACATACACCGGAAGCAAGCCGCATGCTCCTACTCGGGCTGAATTGATCCAATTCGCGCCTAACGCACTCGGCGATCGGAGTGAGCGCATACTGCGGACCTGAGCCATCGGCTTCTGGCGAGCCAGACCACAGCCTAAGGACCTTCGCAACATGCCCGTTCAAAGTTTGTAGCAGGGATTCGGCTTCAATCAGACGACGTATGTAACGAATACTCGCCGCAGGGCACCGACTACATCGCACATCAAGGGCGGCGATGGACGTAAGCTTCAATCACTGCACGAAATCGACCATGGGCTGGACGAAGCCGACCGCGTGTTCGACATGGGCTTCGAGCCGCAGATCACCAATGTTCTCAACAATGATGTCCGCCCTGGTCGCCAGACAGTGCGATTTTCTGCCACGTTCCTACGCATATCGACGCAACATGGAAGCGTTGACTCGTGCAACACCCAAGAATCCGTTGCAAGTCTAAAGTCCTTGTTGGTGGCAAGTCCGTCGTTGCCTCCGTGTTCACGCAGATCGGTGAAGTGCGCAGCGACGTTTCCCATTTGAAAGTAAGTGCGGACGTTCGCTGCAGCTACTTGGTGAGTTCCATGACACCGATGAAGACGCTCGCTCTCTCATTTCCGTCGAGCGCCCAGCGGTCTACCGGCGGCCATTTGAAGACCCATCAAGGCCACAGCTCAGTTCGGAGTAGACCCGGTGCTGCCTATTCATGCAAGCGATCGCATCGACTCTTGCCGCACTTCTCCATAGAGTTCAGAGTCTCGCCCAGGATTAAAGACACTGTCCTTCTCTTTGTACGGTCACCGTGCGCTGCAGGCACAAACCAAGCCGGCAAAACAGGACAGGTTGGCAGAGAAGGCGATCGCTACGGTCGTGCGCAAGATGCTGTTGGGTCCAACATCAAACATCTCCCGGCTTTGCTCGGACGTTTATCTTCGAAGTGGATCGACCTGGTCTTGCTGAGGCTGCCGCCATATATCTAATGTGCTCAAGGATGTGCAGGCATCTGCGACCGTCCTGCCTTTCCGCTGGGTTCGCTGTGAGACGACACTGAGAGAAGCAGTGCCAGGGTGATAAGAGGACGAGCAGAGACCACAGAGCGAGACGAAAGTGTCAAAGGCAGAGGATGAACGAGCATCGCATCGAATCGTGGCATTCAGATGGGATGGACTGTCCATATACAACCTCGCTCATCACCCACCACCTTCAAACGCCCCCTGCTGCCTCCATTCCCCATGACTCGCGTCCCCCTTGGCTGCACCTCCAACTCCAGCGACTCCCGCCGGCAGACCCTGCCCGCCCACACTTGCTCCACCCGCCACCGTCACGGCACCTAGATGACTAGCCGACTTTTCCAGATCCGCACTCCCCATCCAATACAGCATGACGAAGATCAACAAGTGCAGGCCCAAACAGTACACCGCGAAGAGATTCCGACTCGTGCGTGTTGCCAAAACCATCCGGGTGATTTGGAAGACGGCTCGTTCGGGGAGACTCATGCGTTTGATCGCGCGAGCGGATTCGCGGCCGCGGAAGGCGGCAAAGGGAGAGATGTTTTGTTCGTAGGCGCTTCGGTAGCGGTCGGATGGGGTGTCGGCCACGGCGATGGATGATGGGTTGGGATTGCCGCCATAACGCGCTCCTGATGTTGCTGAGCGGGAGTAAGTACTGACGTATCTTGTCTTCTCATAAAGATTCAGATTGTCCTTCTGCAGACTGGCAACCTCGGATCTCAGCGATGTGACGATCTGGTACTGCTTCTGCAGGTCCGCCTCGAGATCAGAGATTTTCTTCTTGAAGCGATCGCGTTGTGCTGTGACCATTGGCAAGATGCCGGAACCTGCACCAACCGGCTCGCCGGCGCGGAGAGACTCCAGCGTGCGAGGGGAGTTGGAGGAAGGGTCGAAGCCGCCGATGATGGAGGATGTCGGGGATGTGCCGCCTCGCCTGCTGCCGTAGGATGATTTAGGGTAGCGGGAGGTGTAGGTGCCGGCCACGGACATGGTCTCGAAAGCGTTGGTGGCTTCCTGCTGCGTCTTTTGCAAGTCGTTTTCGAGGGTGGCGTTGAGGTTGCGTGCCTTTTCGAGCTCCATGTTCGTGCTCGACATGTCTTCTTGGAGCGTCTCGAGCCGTTGCTGCAGCTCATTGTGCGATACACGCAGCTCGGTGAGTTCGTTGCTCAGCTTTTTGTTCCTCGCCAGCAAGAGCTGCTCCAGACTTTCGCCACTCGACTTGTCGCCTGGCCCGTTGGCATCGGCGTCATGGTCGTCGAGCGTGCTGAACTCGATGGCGCGCAACATGTCCAGCTCGCGCTTGACCTCGTCGTAGTCGCCCCACCTGTGCACTTTACTCCGCAATGCATCTCGGTCGGCTTTCAACGAGGCGATCTCGCGCTCCAGCCCGCGCATCTGGCCCTCGATGGACTTCCTCTCCGACTCCCTGTCGAACCTCGCCGACTCCAGCCGACGCAGCAGGGACTGATTCTCGGTGCGCAGCCGCAGATACGCCGGGTCCTCCTCGACCGCCGTGCTGCGGCCCGAGCTGTGTGCCTGGCCGGCGGACTGGGCCAACTCGAGGCGCAGCTGCTCGTTGCGCGACTCCAGCTCGGCCAAGCGCACATTGGCTCTTTCCAGTTCGGAAGTGACGATGTCCAGCTCGGCCTGCGACGCGGCGTGCCGCCCCGCGTCCTCCACACCGCTCTTCTCCAGGCGCTGCGACACCTCGTAGCTGGCCTTGAGCTCCTTCAGCAGTCGCTCCTGCCCCTCGAACTTCTCCTCCCAGCCGCGCTCCTTGGCCGCCCAGTTGTCCTCCTTCTCCTGCAGCACGGCGGCCCACGAGGCCTCGACGGCGGCGATCTTGGCGTCCTGGGCGGCGTCGAGCGCCTGCCGCGTGCCGCGCTCCTCCTGCAGCTGCTTCTCAGCCGCGTCCAGCTGTGACGTCAGCGTCGCGACCTGGGCCTGCAGCTGCTCGCGCTCCTGCTCCAACTTGGGCAGCACCTCGTCGGCCGTGACCAGCGCGTCGATGCTCGCCTCCAGCAGCGGGTACGGGTCGGGCGCCTCCGACAGCGGCGAGTAGGCCTGCATGAACGCCGCCTGCACCGCCTTGTGGTGCGCCGTCATCGTGTCGATGTACGTCTGGTACGCCTTGAGCATCTCCTTGACCTCGCCCAGCTTGCCCGCGTCGTCCAGCTTGCGGAAGGCCTTGGTCTTCTGCGCCAACTCCTTGCGCTGCACCAGCGACTCCTTCTGCTGCCCCACCAGCTCCGATGCCGCCCCGTCCAGCCGCGACACGAGCGTCGTCAGGTCCAGCGCCCGCCACGCCGCCACCGCCTGCTGGAACTTGTTGCCTGGCCTTTCCGCCTGTGCCACCTCCGAGCTGATGCCGAGCCCCACGGCCTCGGGCGCGCTTGCCTCGTCGCTCGTGTCCGCCATCGTCTCGTCTCCGCTATCTCGGCACGCAGGAGGAAGGAACGCGTGGCCCACTTGCCGTCTCTCACACCGCCCTCACTACTCGCAATTGATTGACATTCATGAATTAATCAGAGCATGAACCCCAATATCATGGCATGGCATGGCATGGCATAATATGCAGACGTCTACAGTAAGATAGTTTGTGTTGGTACATAGCTCATGTGTGAGGACAAGTTGCGGCGTTGGCGGAGGTGAAGCTGGGGTGCATGTGCATCACCTTGAAAGTATATACAGCTCTACACATTCGCGTGAAACCAGACCTTGCGACTGTGTATAGATGACCCAGCGACTGCAAATATGATGACCCAACGACTGCCTACATGTATGAAATCATGACACGACGACCATGGCTGCCGGTGACGCCCCAGGCTCCCCTCCAGACGACACATCCGGACCCTACCTCCTGCGAGACCTCATCTCAGACATTCCCCTCTCTGAGCAAGAGGACGGCACGACATCCCGCATCACCTGTGTAGACGCCTGGAATGGCAACCTCTACATCGGCACGTCCGCTGGTGAGGTCCTACATTATGTCTCACTCCCACCCGACCCCGCCGACACCTCTGGCCAGCCTTCATACATCTTTGCCACCAAGCTCGAGCCTCCATACACCACCAAGCAAGCAGGCGCCGATGCCGGTGTCAAGCAGATTCTGTTGCTTCCTCAAGCAGCCAAGACATGCATCCTGTGCAACAGCACCCTCACCTTCTACACTCTCCCCGAACTGAGTCCTGCCTTTGGCGGCAAGATCCAGCAGCAGGCCTGTCTATGGGTGGGTGGGGTCGATAATGACGAGGGTACTGACAGCAGTAATGCCGCATATGGCAGCGTCATCACCATATGTCTGAGACAGCGATTGAGGTTGATCAGGATTGGTGACGAGGCACGCAAGATCCGCGTGATCGAGTTGGGTGGCGTCAATGCCATACAGAGGCGGCGGGACTTGGCTTGTGTGGCGGATGGCCAGAGCTACGCATTGCTAGATGTGGGCAACCAAAGGAAGATTGACCTGTTTCCCATCTCCTCCCTAAGCCTCCCAGAGCCCGCACCCATTCCAGAACCAGAGCCAGAGATGCGACCACCTCCCAAAACACGAGAAGCGTCCAAGAGCTTCTCATCTCGAAGTCCCATCAGGCAGCCGCAAGGACACGAGCGAAATATCAGCCTTGGCAGCCGACTAGGCGACAGTGCTCGGGCGCGACCAGATAGCAGCTCCCCGTGGCCTGCTCGAGCTTCTTCACGCCAAGCGGACTTGCCGGCCCAACCTTCCAGCAGAGAAGGGAGTCCGACCAAACCACCTTCTGGAGGCAACTCTGCGCGGGCGAGTAGCGAACTGCCTCGGCCACCTCCTGCCCCCTCACTACCGCCCAATATCGTCAGTCCGACGCCTAATGAGTTCTTGCTGACGACCGGTACGAAGATGAGTGACCCAGGTGTGGGAATGTTTGTCAATCTAGAAGGTGATGTGGTCAGAGGCACTATTGAATTCAGCAGCTACCCGCAGTCGCTCGTTTTGGATGGCTCCGGCATGCACACCGATGCACCGTCTGACCTCTCCGCAAGCGAAGGCTACGTACTCGCACTCGTCAACCGAAGTGTTGATGGAAAGACTATCCAGGCCATCGAGGCACAGAGATGGGACGTCGACCCTGGCGAAGCACAAGACACGAAGCAGTTCCTCACTATTGGTCCGGTGGTTGCCCCGGAGAGCGACGATGAGAACCGTCATGGCACTGGTCTACGAGTGGCAACAGAATCCGTCGAGCTTGCGGCGACCGACATCAGCCATACTCTGCGGTCACGGCGGTTGCATCTGAAAGATAAGATTGCAGAACCAAGCGAAGCGGAAACAAAACGCAACGACGAAGAGGATCGCTTTGCATCACGCTTCTCTCAAGCCAAAGCCAATGTACTCTTCTATCACCAAGACAAGATTTCATGGGTCGTTCGCAATGCCTTGATCACACAACTCGAACGACAGCTCGAGCAGGCCATCACCCGTGGCGAGAACAAGGGGCTGTCCATTGATGTCGCGGTTGCCCAACGAGTGTTTAACAGCGTTCGTGGCCAGAACGCCAGCAACGAGCTTGACTTTTTGACATTGACCTACATCCGCCAAAAAGCATCAATGATTCTCTTCGCCAACTTGATACTGCAGACGATAAATGGAATCATTACCTACGAGCATGACAAGCGACGGGCCGAAGACGCATTGGTGGCGGGTGAGATCGACCCACGCATCATCCTGAGCCTTGTCCCACCGTTCGCCGCCGAAGTCGATGAAGGTACACAAGGTATCTGGATCCCTCAAGGTCTAAGGGATACAGCGTACGTCCTTCGCAACAGCTTAAGCCGTTCCGAGCTAAAGCAAGACCCCAAGGGTGCTTATGGAGACAATCTTTTGCAACTCATCAAGAGGTATCTCCTGGCTTGGCGCAAGAAGAAAGGCTTCGGCAGCGTGGCCGATGAAGCGCATGTCTTCCACACGGTCGATGCAGCTCTGCTTCATGTCCTGCTCATGCTTGATGCAGGATCTCCGCGAGGGCCAGCCATTGCAGGCAGTATACGAGCAGAGCTCAACGATGTGGTCGATAAAGGCGTGGAGTGCTTTGAGCGAGCGAAAGAGCTATGCGAGGAGTACAAGAGGCTGTATATGCTGAGTCGACTCTACCAAAGCCGCAAAATGACAGCTCAGGTCCTGGCGACCTGGAAGCGCATCATCGAAGGTGAACATGATGCGGGCGGAGAGCTTGTTGAGGGTGAGCAAGACGTGCGGAAGTATCTCGCCAAACTTCGAGACCCAAGCTTAGTCCTGGAGTATGGATCCTGGCTTGCAAATAGGAATCCCAAATTAGGCGTCCAGATCTTTGCGGACGATAATGCGAGGGTGAAGTTCCAACCGCAAGAAGCAGTTGGCATCCTCAAGCAACGAGCACCTGGAGCAGTGAAGGATTACCTGGAGCATCTTGTCTTTGCGAAGAACCATGTACAATATGTCAACGACCTGATATCCTTCTATCTGGATACCGTCCTCGCCGCACTCTCTGACTCCGACTCTGCAGCAGCGACTCTCCTGCAATCCTACGAGACCTACCGCGCTCTCCGACCACCAAAACCCACATACCGCCAATTCATCACCGACAACGCCATACCCAAGGAGTGGTTCCACAACCGCCTCCGCCTGCTTCAGCTCATCGGTGGATCGCACGGCGCAGCACGCACATACGATGTCCATAGCCTCCGCGAACGCCTAGCACCATACAGTGACGAGCTCGTACCAGAAATGATCATTCTCAACGGACGAGAAGCAAAGCACGAAGAGGCCCTGCGCCTGCTCACGCACGGCCTAGGCGACTACGACACCGCAATCCGCTACTGTCTCTTGGGCGGCAGCTCCATTTTTCACCCCTCCTCATCTGGCCTCACCACAAACGAACCTCTCCCCACCAAGTCTGAGCAATCCGTCCTCTTCAATACGCTCCTCCGCCACTTCCTTGCCATCTCCGACCTCTCCGAGCGGCTAGAACGCACGGCAGAATTGCTAGAAAGGTTCGGCGGATGGTTCGATCTGACGGAAGTGCTGGCCATGATCCCAGACGAGTGGAGCGTGGAGTTGGTGAGTGGTTTTCTCGTGCACGGGTTGAGGCGATTGGTGGTGGAGAGGCATGAGAGTGAGATTGTGAAGGCTTTGAGTGGAGCGCAGAATTTGAAGAAGGCTGTTGAGGTCGCGGAGAAGATGGAGGGCGTCGCGCCGACGGTTGTGCTGGCGGAGGTTGAGAGCGGGGGTGGGTGAAGCGAGGAGTGGTTCCTCAACCTTAGTGGTGCTTCGTTGGCGCCTCGAGAAGCTCCAGCATGATACCCTAGAGTGCTATGCCATTGGACCTGTGCATTGCTACGACCACTCCGCATCTAACGACCGCACTTCCATGTTATTATCTCTTGCAGACTCACATGTGTCTTTTTGGCAAGGGATCGGCATCGCTCCAACGGCCACGAAAGGTTTCCGACCACCGTCCTGCCAGACCAACCACTTCCCTCGCACCACTGACAGAGCCCTCTCCCGAGGCAGAAGGACTTCCAAGCAGGCAATCCCACGTATGGTCGTTCCAACACCTATCAATCAAGCGAGAACTCCAGCACATAGGTGCTCACCTCCGTTGTCTCCGCGGCAATGTTCGTAGACAAAGAAGGCTTGGTAGTTGTTGACCTTGTGCGCCGTGAGTGTTGGGGTTGTGGCGGGCCGGACAGGAGGGTCAGAAGATTCAAAGGGTGGTGAGCTGTATTATCGCTGCTTAGGGAGGACATCACCACTATGCGAGTTCGGGGTTACCTGTACTCAAACGCATTGCTGCAGCGAGTGTCTTCAGGCTTGGCATGACTGCAAATGTGAAACGTACACCAGAGGGCGATGCAAGGGCGACAGAGGGTAAGGGCTGTTCGCTAATCACCGGATCAGTACGACCGCCTGCTTATGAGATGCAGACTACTTTCGAGTACGTGCTGCGAAGCGTCGTATGAGGCAAGGCTTCCCAGAATTGTAGCCATAAATCATGAAGACATTATTCAGTTGCACGAAAGACTCTTGCCCGCACAGACTCAGAATACCTTGAATCGCTCCTGGCTCCAACTCCTGCCCACACATCTCGGTCCTGGCTCCCCGTCCCCAATCATACATACCAGGGTGTCATCCCATATCCGCCTCGCTTATCCATCCCACACCGAACCCTATATGAACGCCCCATCCTTCACTTCTCAGGGGGCACAAGTGACCTTACCCTTGCGACCATCAGGACCACACGATCCATCCTTTGTGACTGGATTGATCGCTAAAAGAAAAAGATTGGGTGTCAATATCATAGCTGTATCTAACAAACCTGACGGGGATCAAGGAGAGGACATACGGACTCAAACCGTGTTTACAGTTTTAATGAAGTTATACGGAGGTTCCTGGCCGGTGTCCCTGCACTGGAGGGAACACAATCCTTGTCAGCATGCCTTTCTTCGCCCATGAAACGGTCGAGAGGCTGTCAACTCACGCAAAACGTCCACAAGCCGTTGTCCTCGCAGAGGTGGGTCCCTGCCGTGCCTCGGTCGCAGTACATCTGGTAGGCTGAAGCGGAGGCCGCGATGACGCTGAGGAGCAGGAGAGGGATAGCGGTGCTGCGCATGGTGGGCAGGAAGGAAGAAGTGGAGGGGCAGAATGTGCTGACGAAGGTGTGATTGAAGTGAAAGAAGTTTAGGCCATGGTCCATATATCAACATTTATTAGCTTGAGAGATAAGAGTGTCCCTCCCATCGTCCCGGAGGCATCAAGCGCCCGGCTGGTGAGACATATGAAGCCTGACCGATGCACCGGCAGGTTGTTTGACACCTACGCCTTCCGAGGACTCAGGCGAATCGTGCCAGAACGATAGTGATGTGAGGAGAAACAAGCGATGTCATTGGATGGAATGCAATGACTTCCGTTGGCATGAGCATATATCATCAAGCAACGCCTCGCTTCAAAATATGATCTCTTGCTTGATAGCCTAGCACATTATCAAGCCTTCTGCGGTCTAACTTGCAGCTTCTTCGGTGACTTCTTCACTCTCTCCTGCGACAACGCTTGGGCCGGCGCTCGTTTGTCAGCCCCGGCAGTGCTCTGCAGTCTCGAAGATCTCCTCGGCTCATCGACCGGGCTCTGTTGAGACTTCTGTGGCGAGCTCTGGCTAATTTTGCGTGGCTGTCGCCTTGTCGCTGCGTCTTCTGAAGCACGCTCTGGCTTTTGGCCTTGTGCCTGCGACGGCGATTGTGCGGCATTCTTAGATGCCTGCCCTAGCTTCCTCGGCTTCTTCCTCTCCGGATCTCGAGCTGTTGTAGACGGCGACTCCTTCTGCGCTGCTTGCCCTTCTCTGTTGGCCCGACTCTGCTGCTGCTCTTGTTTGGCCGATGACTGGGCCTTATCCTCCTCCGACTTGGCTCGACCATCCTGATTGCTCGAGCTCCATGGCATTGACGGTACAAGGCTCGTAGCATACTCTGTCCACGTCCTGTCATTCCCACTGGCACCACCACCAAACGCCGTCTTCCTCTCCTCCCCTCTTGCCATACTCTTTAATTCATCATAGCTGAAGTCCTGCTCCTCTACCTAACCCATCATCCTCTCCAGAGCCTTCTTCTGCTCCGGCGTGGCTTTCCAGCCAGGCAGGTTGCCTGTGATCTTCTGGATACCTGCACCTGCTCTCTCCGCAATATCAAAGAGCGGCCCGTTGATGGCACCATAAGCTGCGCCACCCGCTGCACCAAGTCCTCCAAGCACAGCACTCGTCAAGCCTCCCACAAGTGTGCCAGTCAAAGTGCCCAACGTCGCGCCCGGGAACATGCCAATCCCACCTCCGGCAATCGCGCCTTGGATGGTGCCCGACTGCAGCCATTTGGCGACTTTGCCAAACTTCTCGGCCGCAAGCTGCTTCTTCAGCGCTTCGTTCAGCAGCTTTTGTCTCTCTTCAGGATCGCCAGCGCCAGCCGCGGCCTGCGTGAGCCTCTTCGCTTCCTTTTCCAGCTCTAATGCTTTCTTGGCAGCCTTCGAGCTTTCTTGCTTGCGTTCCGCTTGCGACGGCTCATTCACCTGCTGCTCTTGCTCCTTCCCACTGGCCTGAGGCTCGTTGGCTTGCTTCGAGCTGGTCTTGGGTGGCATGATGTGGACGTCCCTGTGATGTTGAGCAGACTCCAGAGTTGTAATTTTTACAGCATCTTTTCATGGATCGCCTATGCTAAACAGCACGAAACAAGGCACTTAGCTTAATTTACCCCGAAACTCTGTTGCGCGCGTGCAGTAATATTCATGTATAGCCTCCCGTCCAGAGGAGGGATGCTAGGATGACGAAGAGGATAGCGAAGCAGTATCCACAGTCAGGAATTGCTTCTTGTCTCGACGTCGATGTGACAGTTTCTCTGCTCTATGCGCGTCATGCACGCCACTCCATGGCACTGCGCCCGGTGTATAATTTGCGTGGACTTGTGCATGAGCATCTCAGGCAAAAATTCCGAAATCGTTGCATATGGCTCCTTCCTATTCAGGCTAGCGTCAATCGAGCCTTGCCAACCACTAATAGCAGTTCCTGCCTCTTCATCACCTCGCAATACCTTCATCATGGCATACGTGGTGGTCAAGAATGGTCTGACCGGACGAGTCTGGGGCAACTCAGGTCACTGCCGCGGCACGCAGTTCCCAGATAAAGAATGCGCAGGAGCTGACACTCCAGATGGTTCTATGTGTCTTGAGGGGATCCTGATGGAGGATACGAGACATTCGCGATTGCAGATCCCGCAGTCCAGGTTGGTGGTCGTTCAACACGCATATCACCGGCACAGTCTATCAGGATTGGAGACATCTGATGGGACTCAGGCTCCGAGAGCTTTGCTTGCGCCTCCATGCTTTTGAGTTTTATTTCGAGTAAGTCTATCCTAAGCCAGCCACATTGTTGAAAGGCTGACATGACTGCTTTTATAGATCGACATCCATTTTGGACGCTGATCGTCACTTCATCATCGCTCCTCAGAGTCGCGTCAAGCATGGCCATTAGCCCCGTTGCTTACACCTTGCTGCCCGTTCTTCATCCGCCATATATGATCATTGACATAGTACCCCTCCAGGAGCTGACGACTCAGCCCTTTCGCACCCGTTACCATACCAACACAGTCTTTGCTCCCACATACGCAGTCAAACG
The DNA here is from genome assembly GCA_010093825.1 of Teratosphaeria nubilosa. Classification (NCBI taxonomy): domain Eukaryota; kingdom Fungi; phylum Ascomycota; class Dothideomycetes; order Mycosphaerellales; family Teratosphaeriaceae; genus Teratosphaeria; species Teratosphaeria nubilosa. The sequence goes on from ML995965.1 coordinate 13,680, forward strand.
GCCGGTCAAATTGCCACTCGGTGCTCGGGTAGAAGAATGTGAGCTCATCGCCGTCTGCAATACCGCGATCTTTCGAGACTCTCACTTCACCTGCCACGCCATGAGGATGCTGCTCACTTCGCTTTGGGTACAGGCCATTCGAATCCGGCGTCGTCATGTGCAGTTCCAGGGTCGGAGCACAAGAGTGGTTCATGTACAGCAGGGCGCTCTGCGGATCCGTATGAGTTGTCTCGGAAGTCTGGATCGTCCACCATGTCGGCTTTGGTTGCGGTTCGTGTGACGTGATGTAGCAAAAGTGCGAGCCCGCAGGCAAGCTGACTTTGGATCGTAGAGAAACGCCTGCGCCTGGGGCTGGTTCGTAGCGAGCCATACTGTCGAGGTTGTTTACCGAGAGATCATACGCTCCTTTGAGCGCGCCTTCCACATTGGGCTCGTCAGGTGATTTGAGTTTGCCATTGGTAGTGGCAGCAGCCGGGGCAGCAGGCGCCGCTGCAGGGCTGATAGGTCCGGATGTTGCAGCCATCTTGGTGCTTTCCAGCTGCAGTATGTTCCAAAAATGTTCCAATATCAGAACTGTACCTGGTTGGGGGTATACGTATGCATAAATACTTCTGCCGTTGGCCCGTCAACCTTGCCTCGGCACGTGGGTGGAAACTTGCCCGGGCTAGAAGCCACGCTATGCGAAGCTACAGCAGGCCAACAAGCAATTTGGTGGGTCATGCACATTTCATTGTTTTGAAATCAACTTTTCGATTAATCTACAGACTACTTACCTCTTTAGAATAGCTTCGAGCTCTTTCACCACTGCATCTCCGACCTCCCTGGTCGATGCCGAGCCCTCAATATCTTTGGTCCGGATACCCTTGTCGATGACAACGCGCACTGCCTCATCGACCTTCGCTGCCAAATCTGGACGCTGAAAGGAGAACTTCAGCATCATAGAGATAGATAGGATGGCAGCAACCGGATTGACGATGCCCTGGCCTGAAATGTCTGGTGCCGAGCCTACTAGACATCAGTATCGATACATCGACATCTCTAGGGCGACAACGCATACCGTGAATGGGTTCGTAGATTCCGTTACATTTGCCCTTCCCGTCCGGAGAAGAGGTCAAGCTAGCACTCGGAAGGAGACCCAGCGAGCCAGGAATGACCGACGCCTCATCACTAATGATATCGCCAAACAGGTTGCTCGTCACAATGATACCGTTGAGGGCTCTTGGATTCTTGACCATAATCATGGCCGCAGAATCAATCAGCTGATGGGTGAGCTTGAGCTGCGGAAACTCCTTCTCCATGACTTCGGTCACCGTCTTCCTCCACAACCTGCTCGTGGCCATGACATTGGCTTTGTCAAGCGAGATTACAGGCACTGGAGGGTCCTCAGCCAGAGCCAGAAAAGCTGCGAGCCTGGTGACTCGCTCAATCTCTGCTCGTGAGTAAGGCTCAGTGTCGAGTGCGAAACCAGAGCCGTCGTCCTCCTTTCGGTCGCCAAAGTAGATTCCACCCGTCAGCTCACGCACAATGTTGAAGTTGACGCCTTTGCAGACCGAGGCTTTCAACGGACTGATGTCGACGAGAGACTCAGACGCGAAGAAACATGGCCTCAGATTGCCGTACGTGCCCATTTCCTTGCGGAGTTTGAGAATGCCCTGCTCGGGGCGGACTTTGCCCGTGCCCCATTTTGGTCCACCGATGGCACCGAGGAAGACTGCATCGGCATCCTTGGCCGCCTGGAGTGCCTCGTCGGTGAGTGGTACGCCGTGGGCGTCAATTGAGGCCTGGTGAAGGTCAGCGTGTCGTTGAAAAGACGTCTATGCTCTACATACACCACCTAGTGCATGGTCCTGGAAGTTGAACTTGACATCACTGCCTCTTTCAACTGCCTTAAGCACTTTGATTGCCTCAGCTGTGACCTTTTGAAGTCAGCGTAAGCTCGCGGATTGATCTTGATATGTTGCCTCACTTCTGGACCGCAGTGATCACCTGGAACGTCCACGTCAGCATTGGCTCGAGGATGGAGAGTAGATTACGAACCGGCAAAAACGACGATGTTGTAAGAAGACATGATGATCGAGAATGGTGTGGTGTGTGCTGATGCTCGCTTGCAGCCAAAATAATACCTTACATGTGTTAGTGTCTGTTGTGGTGGAGTGTCTCCGACTTCGCTGCCGGCTTCTCCGGGCTGCGAAGCCGGATCAGGAATAATAGATGATCCGAGGGAGAGTCATTGCCCGACGGGAGGCATGATGGTTGGATATCAGCCGGAAAGCACCGCCAACCTGTTCACCTGGGGACTTCTTCCATCGGCATCCACGCCTCAACATTGTACAAGATGGCGCACCACCTCGACGCATGAAGGCAGTCATTGCCATCGCGTCCATCGGCCATCATGCCCCAGTGACTCTCGGTACTATCTGCGTCAGGATGCCAGGTACCCTTCGCCCTCATCAATTCGAACATTGTGTTACTAGGAAGCAGCAAGTCGACGTCTCGGCAGGCAAAATAGCATCGCACGCAGGCATATGACTTGCAATCTGAGGCCGCGTGCATACGCTGCCTACCAGCTACAGAGGTTGTGGCCTGCTCCGCGAAGTGCGACCTCACGGGAAGTACACGTAGATATTGTGGTGGAATTGACTCGTTCCGAAATTCAAGAGAAGGCCCATGTCATACTATCGCCGCTGCAGCCTGGCAAGGGAGTTCACCTTCCTCTAGATCACTGATGCGATTCTGCGCAACTGCTCATCTTGAAGCATTTTCCTAGATGGGCTTTCCCAGTAAACATGTTGACTGTGGAAACGGTTCGGCGCCCAGCAAGATGCGAATATGCCATGAGATCGGGAAGATCAAAAAGCTGGATCAGGCTTGCGTCTAACCTTAAGCGTCACAGGAAGGCTCCTTGTCCTGGCGAATCGCTCCGATCGACCCACTTGTTCGATGCCGGCACAGGGCAGCGGTAATGGCACTGGCTATCATGCCCACAGGCACCACTCAACCCGGACCATCGAAGACATGGACGTTCGAATCCGACTCTACGCCGAGTAGGGCGACTTCAATAACCAACCCCGAGTATCTGCGTGAACAGACCCGCTGGATTCGTGATGTCCTTGATCAGGAGGTAGCTCGCGAGGGGCCCGATTCCATCCATGCCGAAGACATCTTGAAGCTCGACGAATTGATTCGACAGCTTCGTGATGCTGATCTTGACGTGCGAGACATTAAATACAGCCGCATCCATCTTGCCATGCTGGAAATATGTGGTCGCGCAACTCGCTGGCCGAGAGTGGTGATTGAGCGCTGCGATGGGGTCGCAGAAGTATGGGAGCGGAAGTTTGGTAAGCTACAGGATCTGGGGACGTTCTTGTACGAGGAGGGAGGGCGACTACACGGTGTCTGCAAGCCAGAGGATACCAGCAAAGACAAGCTCATGATCAGGTGGATGAAAGCGAAAGAGATCAAGGCGTTTGCTGCACACAGCTGGGGAGATCTCGGTTTCAAACCAGGAGAGTCAGTAGTGCCTCCTCCATCGAGTGGAGATGAGTGCTGACTTCTGTAGCTGGTGGATCAACCCCCTCTTCGCACACCGCGACGGCATCATTGATCGATCTGAGAATCAAGGCGGTATTGTGGCAGATGCACATGGCGCATACGCAGTGCTAATGACTGGCGATGAAGAAGTCTCCTCATCGACTCCGAACCAGTTCATCTATCGCGCGAAGCATTCTCACGGTAGTGGAAGATATCGTTTGACAGCTGCGACACGTGAAAGCAGAAAGCCTGTGCGCATACTGCGAAGTCACACCTTGAGGAGCTTCTGGACCCCAAAAGCTGGCGTTAGATATGACGGCCTGTAAGTGTGAGAATGATCATTTCCATCATGCTCAGCGCTTTGAAGCAATCATAGGTAGTGCTAAACGTGGACTTCTGCAGGCACAAAGTGACTGCTTGGTCAATTCGTCAAGATCGCAAAACGAAGGAGCATATATACGACATCACGTTCACACGCCTGTCGACTGAGCCCAGCATGGAAAAAGTTGTTCTCTGTCGTCCATGGATCGAGGAAGTTGAAGATTACAAGCAATACAAGCATCTTCGTCAGCTTGCCAGAAGCGTCCTGCACAATGCACCGGAGCTCGAGCAGAGCGAAGATGTTCCGACCGTATCCACGGCCATTGACGGCATCATCGATGTTGCGGGAACGGATCTGGTGGGAGACGTTTCTCCGAAAACGGGCCCTATGGAACTGGACGGCGCTGTTGATGATGACAAGGAAATTCGAACGAGCTTGAGAACGTTGACAGACTCGCCTGGAGCCAGCATGGCAGACTTGCTGGAGATCATAGCACAGCATGAAGTCTCAGCGCCTGGTACACCTCCTGTGGCGCCGCTACTCATGAGAAGGCAGCCCCTGGCCCTTTAAAGCTAGGACGCAGCTGAGCGTCGGTCCATCGCCTTCTTCTCAGTGGCCTTAAGCTCATCGTTGTCTCGGCAAGCGACAGCATATGGTCAGTCTTGATCGCGCACAGCACACTGTACACATTTATTAGACACAGCATGACATTGTAGCTGGTGCTGCATATCGGCATGGTCCTGATATTTCAGCCGAGCTGTGGTTGATATGCACGCCAAGACCAGAAGGCCCGACGTGACGGCGACGTCCCCTCCACCTCCCCGGCCCCACTATGGGGTCGCAATGGGGAGGCCCACAGCGGAGCAAAATGATAGGCACATTGGAAAGTAGGTTGCTCAACCCATATCGATGTTCAATGCAATGCTTGATAGGATAGTTGTTCACCCACACATTCCCCGAATTCACGTGCCGTGTTCCCAATCTACCTCATGTAGATCCGAAAGCCTGCTCACAGTGACTTTGGTTGGCTGAATGTGTCCTAAAAGTGTGTCTCGGTGGGCGAGCTACGTAAATCAAGATCTGTCACTCGGAACTCCGTACAGTATGCACGGCGGCATTATTCCACATGTGGAAGGTAGTCCAGCACGGCTCCATCAAATGCCGCAAACATATATGGTCCATCACGGCCCTCGTGAAGAAGTCCACCACTCCCTGGTCCGCAGCACCACTTTACAAGCATGAGTGCGCAAGCACCTTTGGAGCAGCTCGCTCCGTCCGACGGCAGGGACTTCAAGGCCAACACCGAACAATTCGACGATGTCGAACTGGACGCCGCCAAGGTATCCGCCGATAATCGCGCTCTACAGCCTCCGCCTTCCATACAGGCTATGACAGCAGAGGATAGGAAGGCCAAAGAGGCAGCCATGGTCCGCAGGATCGATCTCCGCCTGTTTCCACCGGTCATCCTCATGTACATTCTCAACTATCTGGACCGCAACAACATTGCTACGGCCAGATTGTCTGGCAAAGAAGGAATGCAAGTGTCTTTAGGTCTCACGGACTCCCAGTATGAGACTTGCGTCAGCATTCTTTTCGTCGGATACATTCTGATGCAGATACCATCCAACCTGTTCCTGAACAAGGTTGGGAAGCCTGCATTGTACCTGCCTGTCTGTATGGTAAGTTCGTTTTGGTCGTCAATGGATTTATTTACAGTGTCCACACCACCATTCGCTTGCAGGCCATCAAGTAGATAATCGATCGCCAGTAAAACGGCCTGAGTGGCTTTTTTGGCGCTCACTCGACAACATCATTCCACTAGCATCACTTCTTGAACATCTATGCTAACAGAACCAGGTCATATGGGGAGCAATCTCGACAGCAACCGCAGGCGCCAAAAGCTTCGGCGGTCTTGTGGCGATCAGATTCTGCCTAGGCTTCACAGAAGCCGCCTACTTCCCCGGCTGCCTCTTCTACCTATCATGCTGGTACACCCGCAAAGAGCTCGCCTTCCGCTCAGCAATCCTGTACTCCGGATCGCTCATCTCAGGAGCTTTCGCAGGCCTCATCGCAGCCGGCATTACCAATGGCATGGATGGCGTACAAGGCTTGCCGGCCTGGAGATGGCTGTTCATTGTAAGAATCAGCCGAACGCGTCACGTTGTTAGCCGCGCTAACAGAAAGGACAGATTGAGGGCGCCATCACCATCTTCGTCGCCATCTGTGCACTCTTCATCATGCCCAACTTCCCACGCACCACCAAGTGGCTTTCTGAAGAAGAGCGTGAACTCGCCGTCTGGCGCCTCCAAGAAGACATAGGCGTGGACGACTGGACCAGCTCGGACGAGCAATCATTCTGGCACGGCATGGTTCTGGCCTTCAAAGACATCAAAGTTTGGATCTTGATGTTCATGCTCCTCTGCATCGTCTCATCAGCATCCGTCACCAACTTCTTCCCATCAGTCGTCGAGACGCTCGGCTACGGCAAGATCGTCACGCTCTGTTTGAAAGCCCCTCCATACATCTTGGCCGTCATCACCTGCTTTGCCAACTCATGGCATGCCGACAAGACGGGCGAGCGATTCCTTCATATCTCGCTCCCGCTCTTGGTGACCGTGGCATCATTCATCCTCGCCGCCGCCACGACGTCAACAGCCCCGAGATACGTCGCAATGATGCTTATGGTTCCCAGTGTGTACGCCGGCTTCGTCATCGTGCTGGCCTGGATCTCGAATTCAATACCACGTCCGCCAGCAAAAAGGGCGGCCGCATTGGCTGCTATCAATGCGATAAGCAACACGAGCTCGATCTATGCATCATACATGTACAGTGGTGCGCCACGATATACTTTGGCTTTCACTGTCAACTGCTGCACCGCTTTTGTGGCAATCCTACTGGCGGCTATACTTCGCATTCTTCTGGTGCAACTCAATAAGCGACTCGATCGAGGCCAACCAGTTGAGGGTGCCATTAGCGGCGGTGTTATGCAAGGAGAGGGCGAAGCCATGCAGAGAGGTTTCCGGTTTCTAGTGTAATGCCTGCGAGCGTAGGTGGTAATATTTACATGACCCTACACCACGGCATGAATCAACAAACCCCAGTCTTTCGGCCTTGCCTTGAGTTCAGAAGACTCAGGATCAAGATCCAACATTACTTACTCCCGCCAATTGTCGAGCAGCTTCGCAACCTCTTTCATGCTCATAGGCTTAGTCATGTAAACATCCACGCCGGATTTGAAAGCCTCGCTTTGGTTCTGTCCTCCAGCATTGCCGGTGAGGGCGACGACGAGAGCTCGCCTGCACGGGATGCCGTCTTTCATACGATTTTCTTCCATGTGTCGAATGCGTCGAGTGGCTTCATAGCCATCCATGATAGGCATGCTGATATCCATGAAAATTATGTCTGGAGGGAACTCTGCTTGCAAAGATTGGGTATACTGCTCCACCGCCTCCTGCCCATTCTCCGCTAGAAGCACCAGATTTGGACCGAACTCTTTTTTCTTTGCAGACATGTGAAGCAAATTGAGATTCACCTTATTGTCGTCGACCAGAAGAAGCTTTGGCATTCGCGCTTGGGGGGCTGGTGGTGCCTCCGCAATCGACTGTGCGCCGTGTGCCGACGTCGGTAATGCTCCCGGCGGCTTGTCATCATTTGTATGGCAGTCATTGTAGCGGTCATTGTCAGTCAACGCCCGAGTAAGCTGCCGTGATGAACGGCAGTCTGAGCTGGATGGATATAGTTGTTGGAGCTTTGGCGAGGGTGCCAAGTAAGGGAGACCACTTTCTCCTGCGCTCTTCGCTGGGGAAAGAGACACGCTCGGAATCACAGTTGTCAAATCATGGCCAGTATCGTTGTCGTTCGAGATCTCTAGCGAGGGACCTGGTGGAAAAGGGAACCCTCCATCCGGTCCAGGCCTGACGTCTTTACAGAGCCTCTGCGGAAGCGCGAGCTTGCGGGCGACAGAGGCGCTGGATTGCCTTGTAGACTTTGGCTTTAGCGGGAGTCCTCCGGCTGTCTCTCCAACGGCTGCATGCTCAGGCGAATATTGCAAGGATTCTTTCGCCTCGGAAAAGCTGTTGCCTCTCTGTGTCACCAATGTCGTGGATACGCTCGACGGTGGGGTAGCAGGTTCGACGGTAGGACAGTCAATGATCTCAACTCTGGTGTTCGACTGAGCTGCCTTTTCTAGCGCACGATAGATCGTCCTTGCCAGCTTGTATGGCCCGAAAGGTTTGCAGAGAAGCTCGACTTGTCCGCTCTGTATGTCTTGGGATAGAACAGCTTGTCGCGACGCATTTGCGCACAGAATGATGATACTCTGTTTTTGTAGGCTATCCAAAAAGTTTGGCCTGTGGGCAATCACCGCTGGCAGGTGAACTTCGTCGACGATCAGGATTTGAGCTGGCGCTTTGAAGTCCCAGGTCTGCAGAGTCGGCATGTGGTACCAGCCCACCATGTACTGGACAAGAGCTTTGTGTACGACCATGACACCCTGGGATTGTCCAAAGCTATCATCCTCAAGGGCAGGTTCGTAAATGGCAGCCTGTGGTCGATGCGGCATGCGTTGCAAAGCCAGCACAGTCGGATCTTTGAAACCAGGCTGAAAGACAAGGCCATCCGAGAGGTCTTGACTTGCCTTCTTCATTGCTGTAGCAATATCGTCAGCTGAGCACTGTGCGTTTTATTTGCAGCACAACCTACGGAACGTGATTGAAATTATCGTTCCCATGTTGAGGATTGACTTGATGTCAATATCGCCTTGCAACATAGTGACCAAAGCCTTCACAATGCTGAGGCCTAGGCCTGTTCCGGCAGCTTTGGCATTCTCCTGCGAGAAAGGTGTAAATATCTTTGTGCAAAGATATTCTGGAGACATGCCCTTGCCCGTGTCCTGAACAATTAGCTTGACAAGATGAACGGGCTCGGTGCGGGACGCTGATTGTTCTGCTCCAGAACGTGGTGTTGTGCTTGGCCCTGTGACGACTTTGAGGGAGACACTGATGTATCCATGCTTGGTGTATTTGAGAGCATTACCGAAAATATTCATGACAATTCGGCGAAAAGCACCAGGTTGCGTATGGTATACCCAGTCAGACATTGCCTGGACGTCAAGAACCAGCTCGACCTCGGGTCTCGTTGCGGCGAGGACCCGCCGGAGTCCTGGTCGAGTCGCCAAGCTTACCAAGCTTGGATTGTGCTCGTCGCCAGCATCGTCAAATCCAATATTTGTGCGGACGCGAGTGAGGTGGCCAGTGGCGAGGCCTATGATCGTTAGCATACGAGGCAGCATTGCAGGAGCTCAAATGAGCATATTTGCCTACTCACCGTCTACAACTTCTTCGGTAATCTTGGCTATGTCGCACTCTGATGATGTGTTCAACTGTGCGTCCGTAGCAGTCCTAGGCAAGACGTTGTCTGGCAGCTTATGTCGGCGTCGCTGAGTTTCCACTTCGGTGGTCGTGTCGGGCGAGCCAGGATCTTGATCTGGCGCTTCGTATGACTTGACTTTGCTGTAGTCGAGCACCATGCTGACTGCCACACAAGATCATCAGCTTGAGAGGCTCGGCGATGTCATTTGATTTTCATGGGCTTACTGGTGTCCAGTAGGGTGTGAGCGCAGGCGTCAGCAGTATCTATACAGCTCTTCTGAAACGTGCTGCATTCTGTCTCTTGTAGGAACTCGATCGCAGCAAGAATCCCGTGCAGTGGACTGCGGAGTTCGTGCGATACAGACCCAATGAATTCGCTTTTCTGCTTGTCTGCAAAGAGCGTTGCGATCTTGATGACCTCCGCGCGGATAGCGTTACAAAACGACAAGACGTGCAAGTACTCAGCTTCATATGTGAAGGTGCGGTATGGAGAAGATGTGTATGCGAAGCAAGCAGTCCAGCGGTTGAGGTTGGAATGGTACATAGGCACAAATATGACCTGCTTTGCGGCTGGGAATTGGCGATGGAGGAGGATGAGGTACCAGAGTTTTGCGGACATAAGCCCAGTGAGCGGTCGCCCTTCTGCGTCGAAGAAGGATGCTGGCGTATGGTCTGGAATGTGGAACAAAGTTCCTCGCGGGTATTTGCGGCACATTCTGACCAATTGAGGTGGCGAAATTGTGACCTTGTAGGTAGAGTCGGCTCGACCATACGTGATAGGTGGTCTGTCGGGCTCAATAATCGACGCGGCGGCGACGACAACACGCTCTTGGAGGATGCGGGTGCTTGACGTACATGGGACACCTGGCGTACTCGCCGATACTAGGTGGGTGAAGCCGAGCTGGGTCGCATCATCGGTAGATGTCGACGATGGCGTACGAGACCTGCGCTGTAGAAATTCGCGACGCGCACCTCCTTTGTCCTGCTGAAGCGATGTGACCCGAGGCTCAAGGTCAGACGCCTTCTCTTCGGCCGTGACTGAGCCCGACGCATCCATGAGAACAACACCGCCGCCCATAGAGACATCCAGAGACTGTCGCATGAGTTGTACGGCGCGATCAAAAGCCCTCTGATGATCTGCGTCCGTTGCTTCTTTGGCGGGTGAACATGACGAGGCATGAGACGCACCGTCACCAAGACGAGTGGCTGGGCGATTTCGACCTCTCCCACGGTTGTGTTGCTCGGAAGTTTGAGGATAGTTACATGCGTCACCGGAGGCATTAAGTGACTGAGAGAGTTGACTGGAGTGGTTACCGGCATCAGCTGGTTGACACGGCTGACGAGTGTTATCAGCGGCATCAATCGCTTCAAATAATTGACGAGCATGATCAGCAGCGTCAATGACTTTGTCGTCAAGCTGTCTTGGATCAGAAGTCTCGCCGTCGGGCTCCACTGCTGCAGGACTCTCCACCCTATGTTTTGGCGAACCACCGCGTCGCTCTCGGGACGGCGTCAAGCGCTCAGAGTCGCCACGAAGATGGGCCTTGCGACGGAAGCGGTCCTTTGGATTGATAAAGTCGGCCATGCACATGTTCATGTTGATAGCACGCTGCTTCTCGTGCGCGTCTCTCACAGTCTGCAGGTGCGTCATGACGTTGTTGGCGCAAGTCGTGAGCAGTCTGATGTGGCGCACACTCATGCCTTCGCGAATCTCTGGGACTTCTGTGTCCATAAGGAATAGGCATCCAATGTTGATGTTAGCTGAGGTTCGGATTGGCACACCACAATAGTAGCGAAAGTGCGGTTCGGTCTTGATATGCTCTTTTGCCTTCCAGCGAGGATCTTTTGTGAGCTCGAGGACCTCAAAGTGGGCTGGGATAGTATCGCCATCGTGATAAGTCGGGTTCTGTGCCAATGTCCATTCCACAAGCCCACCACGTTTGGGCACATTGACGCTGCCGTACTACAGCCCATCGCCGCCCTGCTCATACTGCGTGTTGTCATCAAGCGTGAGAGTCTTGGTCGCCTCGGCGACGAAGTACTGCGTGTTCTTGTCGACAAGGCAAATCATCGCCCGCTGCACATTGAGCCTGCACGCAGCCAGCTGGCAGTGCGCCTGCATCACCGTGTCGGCGTATGGTAGAATCACGACATCGCCTCCGTCATGAGTGGGTGGTCGGTAGTATTGGTAGAGCTCCCTCGCGCGCTCTTCGCCGAACTCGTCCGGCTCAGCATACTCGTTTTGACTGTCCATGACGAAGGTGTCGAGTGAGTAATGTTAGGTCAGTCGCGCCGTGATGAGGGGTGGTGCGTCGAAGATTTATAACGATACCATGCTGCAAACTAGCTGTCAGGATACATGTACGTCTCGCGATGACGGAGAGGAATGGGATGATCCAGCTGACGCCAGACAGTAGGTAACCACGACCTTAGATCTGGAAGCCTCAGGTAGTTCGGCATGCCGACGACCTAGACCTAATGAGGAACTTTATCAGTCCAGCCATCAGTTCAGACGGCGCCCATTATAACCATCTGACTACTATGGGGTGATTGTAAGTCAACCTGAATAGGCAATTATCATAAGAATTTCTCGATTGCATTTATCGGCCACCGAATCCAGCAACGCTTTGACTCACCGGCCGAATCAATGCTAGATCTGCTTTACCGCATGGAAGCTATGATCCAACGTGGCGTTGCAGGGACGCTCAAGGAGATGATGCACTTGCTGTCCGAATTCCGACGACCTTTTGCTCTTCGCACAGACCTTCGCGCAACGAGGTGAGGACAAGCGCCACATCTCCTTTCCTTCGCGAATACATCAAGTTCGTTCTTTCCCGCTGCCGCAAGCGAAGAGATATGGAGTGACTTGCTCGGCAAGAACAATCCGAGGCGAGCAGTACATCTGAGCATCCTCTCGCTATCGTGCCTGAGATGTGGGCGATTGTGACATTACCGCATCTCTGTCGTTCAGAACGCTTCGCACTGCAGGAAATGGTTCGGCATGACTGATGCAGAAATAATGCTTAAGAGCAAGCCTTGCACAACAGCATATACAAACAGCATACGTCTACACAAGCCTCATCAGCGACCCAGCTCGATCTCTCGCCGTCTCTCTTCCCTCTGCTCGCGGCTGTTGTCACTCTGCGACTGAGCTGCTGCCGAGCCAGAAGATGCAACGCCTCTCCATACGCCGTCCCACGGTTGCAACTGCTCCGTCCATTGCCTCGCGAGACCAGACTGGGAATATGCAGTTGGCGGGTAGGCAGACGCTGGAGTCTGACTGGCAGATGAACCCGGGGCATAGTAGCCGTTCGGAGGAGGGGCTTCGTCTTCGTCACGGCCTTGCCAATCAATGCGAAAGGTACTTGCTGAAGGGTCTGGTGACGGATGCTGCTCTTTTTGCAGCAGGAGCATAAGCATCTGCTGCCTTTGCATCTCTTCCTCCGTGATGCGATTCGGGTCGTAACCTACCGGCTGTGGCTCCCGCGCAGCTGTTGGAAACATATTCTGGTTGTAGTTCTCGTAGAACGTGCTATCTTGCCACGCCCCAGTGCCAGAGCTGATGCTGCTTGCGTGCCTCAGACCCATCCTTTGTCCCTGCGCACCTAATGCCACGGATGCGCCTCGTGATTTCGCATCGCCGCCTCTGCGGTGCGTGAAGACTAGCAGTACAGCATAGATGATACTGCTCAGCGCAGCCGCGACCGTCACTAGCAATGCCGGAGTGTTCCATTGGTACTTTGAGCTGATCAAAAAGTCGTAGAGGACTGTCAGTAGGCCCAACACCGAGGATGTGAGGGCCGGCAGGAAGATCGAGTCGGCCTGGAAGAATGGGCTTCGCACCGCAAAGCATACCAACGCCGTCAAAGAGAAGCCAGCCGTGAGGAGGGCAACAGCGAATATGCCAATGACCGACGCATTGACCCTCAATCCCTCGCTGGTATCAAAAGTCGCCGGCAGCATCAAAAATCCTCCCAGTATCATCAAGGACGACGTCGCCGCGACCATACGCCAGTACCAAGGGACCTCATCACCGTTCGTGCGTATGCCATCGATCGTCCTGTAGCTCTGCGCTCGCCGTCGCATTGGCGCGCCGGATTCTTTTAGGGCATCCAGCCTGATATGTGTATCTGCGGGTGCCGAAGGATGTCTAAACCTGCCTGCGCCAGATCCTCCTCCGCCCTCACAACGGCCACGGCTATTTGCTGGGCGCGGCACACTCTGCGTGACCTTTGTGCCTTGCCAAACTTCAGTGTCTGTGGTCTCCCACAAATATCGCAGCTAAGGTCTATTCCCAGACCCTGCACGTGTCATCTCAGGGGTCTCGTGGGGTCTCGTGTTCGTGTGCTGGGGCTTAAGGCGAATTCGCTAGTCACGGTGTCGCGCAGTCAAGCCTTGTGTCGAAAAGTGGCATCAATCATCATCACTAACGAGGAAATGCCGACACAAGCGCGCAATCTGATGGCATGATAGGCATGCGGTCGGCAGCCTTCTGCCCAGAGTGCCCAAGAGCTCGTTCAGCTACTTTATTAGCTTGGCGCAGCCCTGTGTGATCATGATGATTTGCAGGCGATCCTGGCAACCTTGTCGCTCACAGCCACCCGGCACCTAAACAGAGTGCTGCCTTTGGCTCGTCCACTACTACTACTGCAGCTGCTAGATCCGGCCGTTTTATTAGGGATCCCCTAACCTAGCCACACTGCCACACTACTGCGCACTATAAGCTGCAACTCTTTTCGTATATACACACGTGTTATATACTAAGTACTATAGCTATTTTATAATATTTTTCTATACTAAAGCCTACTATATCTTAAGAATAGTAAAAGGAAGAGTTCCTCTAGATCTTCTAGCGCCTATAGGAAGAGCTTACTAAGAACAAAGATATTAAGATACATAAGAATATTAATAAAGATAAAAGAGTTATTAGAGATAAAGATAGCTCTAAGCTTAGTTATAATAAGGCATATGCTTATAAAGTAGCTCTTAAAGAGAAAGAAGCGCTTGCCTATAAGGTTACTTTTAGCTAGAACAAAAGACTTACTACTAAAACTAAGATTAAGGAAGATATAAAGAAAGATAAGAATATTATCTTATATAAAGATATTATATAAGCACTACTAGAGTAATTATTTAGGATGTTTAAAGAGCTATAGAACTTTATAATAGAATAGAGTATTAAATATAGATATAATATGTTTATAACAAATACTAATATAGCTATTAGAAGAAAGATAGTAGAATATAGGCGTTTAGAGATAATATAGAATAAATAGAAGCTTTCTAACTTATAAAGGCAAAGGCAGATATATATATAGAAGATATAATATCTATTTAAGTTTTACTACTTTGCTAAGAATATAGCAAATCTTAATATTATAAATTAAGAAGAGTATAGAGAGCATATAAGTAAGTATGCAAGTTATAGTTATAAAATAGACAGTACTAATTATATAGTACTATAGGACTTAACATATTATATAAAGAAATATATATCTAACTAAAGAAAGAACTTAGTAGTTAAATATATAACTATGCTTAGCAACTATTTAACTAACTAACTAGTTAAATAGTCAAATAGTTAAACGCTAAGAGAAGATATCTTCTTCTTATATATAGAAATATAGAATAGACTTATTTAGACTATATTTAACTTATATTAGTAATTAACTAATTAGAATTAACTATTTATATTAAACTCTTATTTTTTATTAGAACTACTTAGTACTTCTTTCTTATTGCATACTTATCTAAAGAAGCTACTAACGCTTATCTATTTAGATTATATATACTAAGATATATAAAATCTACTAGTTAGTTATTAATACTTTAAACACTCTTAAGTATAGATTCTATAATAAGAAACGCTTTAGGAACTCTAGCTCTAAGTAAAGCTAGAGAATTAATATAAGTAAGAACTATAGAAGAAGACTCTACTATAAAGGTTGCTAAACTAGACTTCTATTATAGAGATTAAGTTAAGCTTAAGAACTAGCTTAACTAAATATAGTTATACTTCTTATTTAATAATATTATATAGAATAAAACCTTGTTTACTACTACCTATATATATAGTAACGCTTAGAAATAGATTAAACTCTATCTTTTAAAGTACCTTAGAGATAGTACTAATTATAAAGGACTTTTTAGAAACTTTATTACCTTTAGAATAGAGATTTAGAAGATCTATAGAATCTGTAATAATAAGAAAGTTTTAACTAGAGTTATCTAATATTTAACTTAGAAGTTATTAGCATCTAATTATATAGCTAAGTTTAAGTAATATACTTAAATTATAGAGTAGAATAATAATGCCTTAATAATTATATTCTAATAACGCTTAAAAGATAATATTAAGAATAAACTTATATATAATAAAGCAACAAATAATAAACTAGACTAGATAATTAAGAGTATAATCTAGATTAATAATATGTTATATAAGCGCATAATAGAAAGACGCTATAAATAAGAAGATAGAAGATATAGCTTTATATCTACTAGCTAGACTAGAGGAAAATATAATTAAGGTAATAACTATATATTAATAACTAACTAGTAGAGTAATATATACTAAATACCTTAGTATATATATAGTTAACCCTAAGATATTAGCGTAGGTAGTATTCTTTAGATAAGTATATAAAGAGAAAGAAGTGCTAAGTAGTTCTAATAAATAATAAGACTTTAATAATAGTCGATTCTAATTAGTTAATTGCTAATATAAGTTAAATATAGTATAAATAGAGTCTATTCTAAGTTCCTATATATATAGTAAGTATCTATAGTATATAGTCTGCTATTACTACTTTCTTGCTTTTAGTACTTATAGTAGAATTACTATAAGTAGTAGAAGTACTATAAGTAAGCTATATTAGAATATTTCTTAGCTTATAGCATAGCTTTCTCTAGTTTAGTTAGTAAGTAGCGCTTATTAGTTTAATTTGTAATACTATTCTTCTTTCTACCTAGCTTATTCTAAGCTAGTTATAAGGTAGGCTATCTCTATTCTACGTTCTATAACTATAGCGCTATTCTTTTATTAATATGCCTAAATTCTATAAGAAGAAAGTTAAGCTCCTAGGATTTGTTATAAGTATAGAAGAATTAAGAGTCGATCTTAATAAGATTAAAGTAGTACAAGAATAGCTATAGCTAAAATGCATTAAAGACGTTTAGATATTCTTAGGACTTATAAACTATAACTAAAAGTTTATTAAGGATTATACAATAATCTTAATAGTACTTATAAATCTTATAAAGAAGAATATAATGTTTAGATAGAAAAAACAATATTAAGAGGCCTTTTAAAAGCTAAAAGACGCTATAGTAGAATGCTCTATACTTACTATATTTAATATAAAGAAGCTAATACAGATTAAAACAGATATATCTAATCTAGCTATTAGAGCTTGCCTTACCTAAGATAGTAATAGAGTATGCAAAACTATTGCCTATTATTCTTAAAAGATAATACTAGCTAAATAGATCTATAATATCTATAATAAGAAGCTACTTATAAATATGTTAGCACTATAATATTAGAGAGTATACTATAAAGGAGCACTAAGACTTATAATATACTTAGACTATAAGAACCTTCTATATTTTACAACTATAAAAGACTTTATATAAAGATAGGTTAGGTAGATAGAACTTCTTAGCTAGTACAAGTTTGAAATTAAATATACTCTAGGAAAGGATAATAGAAGAGCTAACACCTTATTATAGAGAAGCAACTATATAGAAACAAAGAATAAGTTTAAGTACTAAGTATTAAAAATTAATAATAATAGAATCCTAAGCGCTAATATTAGAGAATTTAATAAGATAATTAGAATTCTAAATAATAAAGAAGAAGAATTCCTAGTTAGTAAAAGAGAAATTCTAAGTACTAGAAGTAGGCGTTAAGAACTATATATAAAGGTACTATACTAAACTAATATAAGAACATCTAGGAATTACAAAGATAGTATACTTAATATAAAGGTATTTTAAATTCCCGCAGATATAATAATAAGTATATAGCTATATTAAGAAGTATATATATTACTAAAGGAATAAGGCGGACTAATACGCGCCTTATAGAAATATTTAGTTTAGAGAAGCACCTAAATAGCTATAGGATAAGGTTATAATAGACTTTATTATAAAGTTACTAAGATTAAAGGATCTAGTTATAGAACACTAATATAATTTAATACTTAATATTATAGATAGACTTATAAAGTATATATACTTTATACTATATAACAAGTTAATAATAGTAGAGTAACTAGCGCACCTAGTACTTAATAAGCTAGTTAGATACTATAGAATGCAAAAAACATATGTTACTAATAGGAATAAGCTCTTTATATTAAGATACTAGAAGACACTTCTTATACTTCTAGGAATAAAGTAGCAGTTATTAATAGTATTTTATCTATAGATAGATAAGCAAATAGAAAGAGTAAATTAGATATTTAAAATATACCTATAATATTATATTAATAAGGTAATAAACAACTAGGTAATCTTACTAGTAATAGCCTAGCTAGTAATTAATAATATAGACTCTATAATAATAGGCAGATTACTATTCTTTCTAAACTTTAGGAAGGATCCTAATATCTTTAGACCTAAATACTACTATAAGGCTACTTAGGCTATAATAGTCTAGGCAAGTAATCTCTAATATTTGTATAATAAAGTAAGGAAGCTAATCTAGAGAGATTAGGACAGGCTTAAAAGCTAGGAGTTAAGAATAGTACCTTAGCTAAAAGAGAAGAATAAGATGTATCTTAATACTAAAAATCTAAAAATATAATAACTAATAAAGAAACTAGACTATAAAAAGGTTAGACTAT
>ML995966.1:0-28098 GCA_010093825.1 Teratosphaeria nubilosa
TTTTTTTTTTTTTTTTCTTTTTTTCGGGGGGCGGCGGTGGGGGATCGGGAGTGCTTTTCGGAAGGGGCGGTGGGTTGGATGTGTGGGGTTTTGGGATGGCAAGAGAGATGGTGATGTGAGGAGGGTGGATGAGTGCGCGTGTATAGATGGGTGGTGGTTGCTTGATACATTTTGTAATGATACGCTGATCGTCTGTTGAGGTACTCGGCTCGATACTCTTTTACCCCCCTCTCTCAAGCGAACGAGCCCTCTTTTCTCTCGTGACAATTTATGTGCAAGCAGATCAGGGACGGTCAGTTGCAAGGGTATGTAGACAATAGGTGTAGACGTACTGCCTTGAAGCCGTATAAGCGCTATATCCTGAGTACCTTGAAAGATTGCGAGCAGGGAAGCCACGTGCGTATGCTGTGCACAGGGACGTGCGTGTGATGCAGAGGCGTTGATCTATGGCGATCTGTCCGATCTTTGATAATGATTTTGTCAGTCAAACAATAATCGATATGACTGCTTGATGTTGTGGTTGACTGTTTTGCGCTGCGGTTGACAGCTCGAATGCTGCGGTTGATACCTTAATGTTGCAATCAACCGCTTGTTGATGCCTCTGAACTACTTGAGACTGCTGGAGGATACGTTTGACTGCTGCTTGAAGCAGCGTGAATGTTTGACACCGTTGATAAATAGCCAGCGAAGGACGATTGGTGGAGGACCTGACGCTGTTCGCTATTCCGTCAATCGTTCGGCTGCTTGATCGAAACGTCGAGCTCTCGAATTGACGGATGTCGCAGCAGATCAAATGCTGTCGTATATCTCACCAATCTGTGTACTCACATGCTCATCCCTGCCGAAGAGATGAATGTGATAGGCGGCGCAAGAATGCGAGTCGTATGCTATGTAATGTTGATGAAATCGTTGACTTGGACGCTGCATCAATCAGGATTGTTGTTGTATGTGACAAGGGCGTGCTTATTCCGGCATCGCTCTAAAATTCTACTGCAGGCAGTTCTCTCAGTTTATTGTTCAGTCTTCGTCGAATGTCTGTAATCCAGTGGGCTGGTGAAGTCGGATGAGGCTCCGCAATAAACACTGAGACTATTATTGTGCCGTCTGTCTCTCATATCGGCCATATTCCCAGCTTGCCGTGACTGCTGCGTGCATTGCACAGCTCAGAGCACGGTACGACTGTCCGCCTCAGTTCAGTGCTGTTTGTGCGGCATTCATCAGCAAGCCGCTGCTTCGTCCAGGATGGTCCTTGAATAGCCAGTAGAGTAAGACATGCTAGCATGCTGTAGGATCATTCTGACCGACATCATGCATAGGCGCCGCACGCGACTACGTCAAAGTCGGGCGTCTGCAGTACGCTTCCCACGGTGGGCCACCTCCTAGACGGGTGGTTGTCGGCCAGCAACCGACGCCCTCGGAAATGGCTGTGGGAACCCCAGTGGAGTCCACCGGGACCGATGTCGCCGCATGTGGGTTAGACCGGTGTCTCCAACTCTCCAGTCTGTCTCCGGACGGCAATCTCACCGAATCGATGGGAATGCGGGTATTCTACGGAGGATGCTCTCCGGAAGCAGGGACTGCAACCGCAGATGGTTCGGCTTTCAGGCTGTGTGTTCATTGTCTTGATGAGATCGTGGAGGTTCCCAAAAGGTCGTTCTTGCAGCATCGAATATTGATCTGCTTGTCCCCAACTACCCAAAGTCGGAAGGGTTCACCGTTAGCATGTCGGGCAAACATTCGGCTCGCATTATTTAGTCGGCGCCAGCTCGGCGGCTATCACTTGCTCTTGGCAGAAGTTCAGACAAGAGCAAAATGGCAACCATAATGATGTCAATGGCTGCACGTCAAGCTTTGTGCATAACCAAATTCGACAAGCCGACAGGGTCGCAGCACATGCGAATGGTTCGGGCCCGCTTCATCTTCGCCGCTCGCTGCGCCGTCCTCCCCAGAACCCACTCATACTGTCTCCCCAGCCCCTAGAGCGCTGTTTCGTCGGTGGCGCTGGTGCAGGGTCCCAGGCATGTGGAGGAACCACAGCAGGTGTGACGACAGGGACTGATCTGTATTCAGGTCGCACCACGACCTCCGAGGTCCCTCATTCCCACTGGCGTCAGGTATACTCACAGTCGGCAGAGCTACGAAATATGGCTCATAACCGCTTGGTGCAGGGTCAGCCTTACTGTCCCGAGAAATGTGGAACCTTAGGAGGTAGGCCAATGGAATGGAGGACGTTTGATAACAAGAGCCACTTCTTTGGTGCGCCATCTCAACGCGTTCGCACACCAATTCCACTGTTCTCCCAGTCGGTCCAGCCATCTCTCTGCTCTCCATCCCCGTCCCCGTCAACAATCCTGGGGTTGATGCCCGCGCTGCGAATCGAGTCAGCTTGACATCTACGAAAATATTGACAATTAGTCGCGGCCGCTGGGAGGCCCAATACCGCAATCATGGTTCTTAAAGCGAGATACAGCGACAACGAGCATGGCGTGCCTCACTACATGTCGTTGACGGGATCCAAGTTAAATATCGTGGTGTCCGTGGTGGCGACTTGCGGTTTCCTGCTTTTTGGGTAAGTTGTCGTGGAAAAAATAATGAACATCTTCTAATCGTGAGCAGCTACGACCAGGGCGTCATGTCTGGAATCATTTCCGGCACGGCATTTAACAATTATTTCCCACAGACCAAGAACGATACCACATGGCAAGCTTTTGTGACCGCCATCTACGAGATCGGATGCCTGTTCGGGGCCATCTTCCAATTAATCTATGGCGACAAGATTGGCCGCAGGCGAGCCATTATCATGGGCGCCTTTATCATGATCATTGGTGTTGTTATCCAGATCACCGCGTTCTATGGCCATAGTCAAACTGCCCAGTTTATCATTGGTCGGGTTGTCACGGGTATTGGCAACGGCATCAACACATCGACAATCCCCACATACCAAGCCGAGTGCTCTCGGTCGCACAACCGTGGCCTGTTGATCTGCATCGAGGGTGGTATCATCGCATTTGGCACCCTGATTGCCTATTGGATCGACTACGGCGCATCTTACGGCGCTGACGACTTGACATGGCGTTTCCCCATCGCTTTCCAGATTGTCTTTGGCCTAGTCATTGTGTTCGGCATGGTCTGGCTTCCCGAGTCTCCCCGTTGGCTGCTTACCCGTGACCGCCACGAGGAGGCCGCCACTGTGCTTGCTGCCCTCCGCGGCACTGACCGTGATAACGAGGACGTCAAGGTCCAGGCGGGCATCATCATGGACAGCATCCGTGCGTCCGGCCATATTGGCGGCAACACTCCATTCAGCTCTCTGCTCACCGGTGGCAAGAACCAGCACTTCCGTCGAATGGCTCTTGGCGCGTCCAGCCAGTTCTTCCAGCAGATCGGAGGTTGCAACGCGGTCATCTATTACTTCCCGGTGCTCTTCGAGAACTCTCTTCACCAGTCAAAGAACTTGTCCCTACTGCTCGGTGGCGTCAACATGATCGTGTACGCCATGTTCGCCACGACCTCCTGGTTCATCATTGAGCGTGTCGGTCGCCGCAAGCTCTTCTTGGCTGGTTCCATCGGCCAGTGCTTGTCCATGGTTCTGATCTTTGCCTGCTTGATTCCGGATACCACAGCAACTGCCAAGGGCGCGGCGGTCGGTTTCTTCACATACATCGCGTTCTTTGGTGCCACCTGGCTGCCGCTGCCATGGCTGTACCCGGCTGAGATCAATCCGATCAAGACTCGTGCGAAGGCCAACGCCGTCTCCACCATTAGCAACTGGGTAAGCTTAAGCTAAATCGAGTTGTTCTGTGCGCCGCATGCTGACCGCTCCTAGCTGTGGAACTTCACGGTCGTCATGTTCACGCCACCATTTACATCCGCATCGCCATACGGTTGCTACCTCTTCTTCGCCCTCTGCAACGCCCTTTTCGTCCCTGTCATCTACTTTTTCTACCCCGAGACTGCTGGCCGCTCACTCGAGGAGATCGACCTGATCTTCGCCAAGGGCTACATCGAGAAGATGAGCTATGTCCGCGCCGCCAAGGAGCTCCCACACATGACCGAGGAGGAGATCGACACCAAGGCCAAGGAGTACGGTTTCCACAGTGACGAGGACGAGGCTGGTCAGGTGAGGGATGCTCGTTATGGCGAGAAGGAGGCGGAGCTCGCCCACAATGCCGGCGGTCTCCAGGCATAAGTCGGGCATGTGCATGCAGCCTGGTAAGGCTACGAGAATGTCACGCTGGTCACGACTCGTATTATGAGATGGGGGAGGCAGGCATATTGCATGCTGCTCGGAGTTCTTTGTACTTTCTTGAAAGAGACTGCGGCAGCGTACGCGCTGTCGCCGCGCCTGTATTAGAGCAATAGGAGCTGTCACACACACGATAGAGCTACCATGGTTTTCCTGAACATATGACCTTGACACCATAGATGCTACCGATTCCGTCTGTGGTGCCGCACCGCTGGTTCTTCATCGTTCCGTCGAGGGACCCAATGCGTTGGCCGTTGCATTGAGGGTTGTTGTACACGTAACCGACGCAATGGAAGTAATCCGGGACATTCTCGAAGCTGAAAACGTGTGCACCATCTGGGACACGTTGACATCCCGACTCCGAGGCCACATCTGGATCGATCCGAATATATCCTCTCTCATCCCCTCTATCGTTACATTGACGACCGGCCCACACCCTGAATTCATGGTGGGTTTCGCCGGCGGTGGCACAAGCCGTGAAAATGGCGATGCTAAGAAGTAGTCCGTGCATCTTCTATGCTAGATTGTAAGTCTCTGTATTGTCAAGGTAGCCAGACGTGTCCTTACGATTGCTTCTGCGACCGTGTAGTCACAGAATTGGGACGTAGTTGTAGCCGACTTGCCGTGTTGGTGGAGCTGATTTGAATTGTCGATGTGATCAGACACTTGGAGAGAGAGTCCTTCGTTGGGTGTGTAGAACGAAGGTGATGTATGAGGGCGGAAAGACACGTGGTCCATGATCTGAGCACATATCTCTCGGATGACTTCGCCATCTCCGACTACAACGATTGTAGGGGTCGAGATCATACGAAAAGTGGAGACGTTTGCAAGGTTCGTGCGATGGCGGAAGCCAGCCAGTCCTAGACGATTGAGATGCGATTACCGGGCTTCAGGTGGTAACTGTATAGATCTGTGACTCATTGAGCAACCGCATCGCAGACTCATTGGTCAGACAACTGCCGCCGCCTTAGCAACGTCCATTCGCAGCCGACTAAGCATGGTATGCCTTGATGACAATTGAGTTGATGTATCGTACTCCGGTACAGCGCGCAAGCAAAGACGCGGAGCAGGACTGCCAAGGCTGCCATTACTGCGCCTGGCCAGGCACTGGATTATGAAGGTGGTCTGGCCGCTCTGGCGCCTTCCGTCGTATGTCTCAGCTTGCTGCGCGCTCACTCAAGGCGTGGTATTCTTGCCGTCCTTGCGAAGCCCTTCATCTCGCATTTGGGTCTTGGCAGTTTCAGTGTGGATGACGGCAGTCAACGCCTGCAGATGTGTAAGAAGGAGCGAGGCAGGGCAGGGCAGGGCAGGGCAGGAGCACGGTAGCACCCCCGCTCTCACGCGGCCATGATCAAGGATGTCCACGGTCGCAGCAAATACGAGGATCGTTGGAGGACATGAAAGTCCATGCTCGATGCCCGCCGAATCCATGCCCGTCAGTGGACGGATTGGCCAAAACTGCGTCATGAGGATGCTTTCTTTTGCACTTGCCAGCGACGAGGAACGACGAGCGGACGCACACAAGGTACGAGTCCAAAATACGCACGTTGGTGATGCCGAATACCCCGCAATCTGGGCCTCGTCTGAGCGGTCCGTACCAACGAGGTGTGGTCAAAGCCGCGCCCTCTTCCTCTCTGCCACGCTCGCCTTGCGTTGCCAACTGAGTGCATGGACTTGGGCACCATCTCGTACTCAGCCGCCTTGTTCGATGTTTGCCTCACCGCGCGCGATCTTGGCCGTGCCAAACATGGGATGCGATCACGTCGAGTTCATCATCACTGCCTGACGATGTGGGAAGTAGGTGAACCGTTCGCGACGTGTGCGCCATTGTCCCAGTGTATGTACGGACGTAGTTACCTTGGCAATTACGTTCCAATGTCCTCGTTACGCCTTTTGCAAATCTCAAATCAAATTCCCGAACCCAAATCACCAATCCACCGCTCTCCAATTATCCCTCCAAGCTGATGACCCTGAGCATCCTACGGCAGTCCTCAAGGCTCCGCAGAGACACCGCAGGCGAGGAAAGCCGTGTACGATACATCACTGCTCGCCCTTCCAGGGTTGTAGACACACGCCCTCATCTCTCTGGTAGGCTTGCACTCGTAAACAACGCTGCTGTAGTCCCCGTCCAAGGTACTCTCGAAATGCGCCTTAACCTCGGGGTAGTCAATTTCGCCTGTTGGAAAGGTCAGCTCTGGTAACTCGTCAACATATCGCGCGGTTGCTCACCAGTCTTCCCATCCTTGTCGCAGTTCTCGAAGGTGACCTTGACGTTGTTGTAGCATGTCTGGTTGTTGAACGAGGGGATGTCTCCGAACTTGTCCGACAGCGGGACATGCACGAATTCGACCGGGCTCCTGTCGCAGATGTCCTTTCCGCTGGTGATTTTGTTGTAGTTGGAGCACCACCCGCGACCGAACGTCCAGGCACCAATCTCTTTCCTGCCGTCGGGCACCCTGTCAGAAGGTCAGAAAGTGGTTCAAGGTTATGGCAAGGCAGACTGGAAGGCGCGGAGTTGCGCGTGGTGAACCGTACACTACCACTGCTAAGAGCAGATTGGGCCCCAAAGTCTCCTGGTCGAATGGGCACGGCTTCTCTGCCGGCTTCTTGCCTTCCACGTCGGGATCGGGGACAGCAGCTCGTGGCGCTACTCTCGCTACTGCCGCACCGCCTTCGGCGACCGCAACAGCGTTCGTGGCGAGCACGAAGAGGCCAACGGCTGCGAGCTTCTTGATGAGAGTCATTGTCGATGTAGTCGAAGCGTAGATGTTTTGATGTGTTGTGTGGGTGCTGAAAGCGAGTAGTGTTTTGCTAAGCTGGAGGATACAAGATGTGTGCTCGAGATGTCTTCAGCACCTTTATATGTTGTATGTATACGCCAAACAGTCCCCTCGATCCTGCAGACGCTGTTAACAGGCCTGACCCATCGCAACGTCCAAATTTATCTTTTTAACCTCGACTCCAAGTCTCGGTAGACTGCATGTTCCTGTCCACCCTTGTCAACACGAGAAGCCAATATTTATTGCAGGAGCCGGACCTCGCGGAGACGTCTGTGCCCTGTACCTGGGGTGATGCTTTATTTGTGCCCTAGGCACCGCCGCAAAGCCGCACGCGACATCGCAACCAATGAGCCTATTTTCGCACCGAGGGCGGGAAGCTCGGAAGGATATCAGTCACATCCTTCATTCAAGAGATCACGCCTGGGCGTCGAGTGGCGCACAAGGCTCGCTGAATCATAAGTTTGGCTTCCGAGCCCTTGGCCACAAAGTGTCGCAGAGTGAAGTGATCGGTATCACTTGGGTTCATGCCATCAGCATATACATGGAGTAGTATCTACTGCCCTCACCCCCCCAAAGCGGCTGCCATATCATAGCCTAAGTTAGCCCAGGCATTTACTAATTGACACGCCAACCACGTCTAAATACGCTTGAATCGGAGGCTCAATCACTATCAAGCTCGATAGCGTCAGCTTCCGTCTGCCCAACACCTTGCAAAGCTTCATTTTTAGCCGGAGACTGGTTCCAAAAATGAACGCCTTGCAGGCCGTGCGCATCGATGTCTTCATCCCCAGCTTCCTGGTCGCTTTCACCATACTCGACGTCACTCTCTCCACCAGCGAACATCTGGTGACTGAAAGAGCCAGCATTTCCGCGGTCGCCATTATCGAAATTATCGTTGTCGTTTCCCGACATGTCGTCTTCATCATAGTCGCCAGAAAATTCCGTGCCTTCTCTGGATAGCTCGTCTGCGTGAGCATAACCATTGGTAGCGTAATTGAGTTCAGCTTCGTCTTCGTCTTCATATTCTGCGGGTTCACCGGCCTCCTCGTCCGCTTCCTCGTCGTTGTCGCCTTCCATGTCTTCATTAGACAACAGGGAGAACGGATTTGTGTGCAAATATGAATCTTGCACATCTTGCACATCTGGTCCATCGGCCAACGGGTCGAGCAGTTGCTCAGCGATCTCTACGTAGCCGAGGCCGTTTTCCTGAGGCCGCTGAGCAAATCGCGTCGCATACGATGTCTGAGTGTGTTTTTCGCCTTGCTCCCGATGCCCCTCGTTCAAGCTCTGACGCTCGACTCCCGAATCCTGGTACGGAGCTTGCTGAGATGGACCTGACCTGGCGAGCTCGGCAATTGGGGTAGGAGACTTTACGAACAGAGGCTGAGAGCTTCTCAAGAGCAGCGACTCTTGGCCCTGTGGCGGTGGACCCGTGAAGTCGTGCCTCGATTGCTCAGAGGCTTTGCCATCACGGCCGTTTGTCGTCACTGACGGGTGGTCGATTGCGCCAAGAGATCCCCCTGTATGGCCAGGAGGAGGTGTGGTGCTAAGCACTGCCGGCTCACTCGGAACTCCAGAGCTAGCGAAGAAAGGTTCTTGCGATGGGCCGACATCGAGGTGACTGCTTTTGCCATTGCCGTTGATCGCGCCGAATGCCGAGATCTGTGTGTTGGCGAAGCTGGGGACTGGCTGCTGCGCTTGGCTAGCGAAGGACAATGCAGACTCCGGCACAATCGCTGGTGGCTGCCATCCAGGTTGCGACAAGCCTGAAAGGTCTCTCGGCGACTTGACGGAAGGTGCCACAGATGTGCTTCCCACGTTTCTGTTGGAGTCCTTAGGGGTCTTGGCAGTAATAGGCGGTGAGGAATTCGAAACTTCCGCATGTGATTCGTCCCTCGATTGTGCCCTACTTGTTTCCCCAGATCGAGAAGCTCGAAGCTCGCTGGCTCGCTCGATAGCCTTGCCATAGTGCTCGCGGGCCACGAATCTGCTCTCCCGCAGGCGATAGGCCGGGACATCTGCACGTTTAGAGGTGGAAGCCGCAAATGGCGATTCAGCATGGGAAGCCCGCCATCGTGCCTCTGCTCGAGCTCTTACCATGGATGGAGACTCGTTTGATGATCCAGACGCACTCAAGCTACGGCGCAATTCCTCTGCCATCTCGACTTCAGCCTTCATGAACGTCGTGCTCTCGTTCAAGGCAGCTCTGGCAGCTCTGAGCCGGGCAAAGAGGGCATCGTCTTCCTCTGCATTTGCTGAAACCGACTGAGGCCGTGTAACAGCTTGCATATTCCCCTTGGCTGGTAATGCAGGCGGTGACATACCGTCGACAGGCCGTGCTCCGTCCCAGGATGAGCGCAACAGAGACGGGGTTCTGCTCATGGTGACGGGTGTGTTACCCCTGGGGCCCACATCGTCATCGTCTTCGCAGCGCCTCTTCATACCACGGCTTTCGACACTCGGTCGACTCTTGATGCCCATAGCCTTGAGCCGGAAGTACGGATCTTTTGTGGTGATGCTGCTGCCTTCAGTGGCATGAGACCGGCTCGAGAACCCAAGATACGACGATCGCCTGAGTATATCGGCACTCGCGCTGTTTGTGGCCGGAGCCGGCTTCGCAATTCTACCGCGATCATCAACATGATTCAGTCCCTTGGGACGCTTATGGCCATTCTCACGTGGCGCCGCAGCCAAGTCGGCAGCTCGAGCAGAAAGTGGCCGCTTACTCCCAGCATGCGCTGGCCACTCTGGTGCAGTCGTGGTGCCCTTTTGGAGGGCATGCTGAGGATTGCTCCTGGTCGATGCGCCACGTGCAATGTCCGCAGATTTTGCGAAAGAGGACACTGCAACGCCCATCTTGCCCTCGCTGTCCAAACGCTGGCTATTTTTCAATTCCTCCAAGCCCTGCCTCGCCCGCTCCCGCCTCTTGGTGCCTCGCTGTTCAAAGCGCTTTGCCCAGAACGCGCTCTTCCACCTCTTGAAATATCGGTAAGACAGCACGCGTGTCCTATAATCTACCGCAGCTCTTACATCGCGCTCCATCTCCACCTCTTCTTTTACACCTTTGATCAGCTTCTCAACGGTGAACGAGATGTACTGGTCAACGATGCCACCGCCCTCGAGCGTGACTTCGCGCGCGACCCGGGTAATGATGGCGTCAAAATCCTCAACCGCCTGGGCAACCTCCGGTGCGCTAGACCCCTGGCGCTCGGCGCGTGGCTTTGTAGGCGAGGGACTGAAGGCGGTCGGATTACTGACGTCTTCAAACGTGAATGAATTCGCAAGCGGACTTGGTTTGTTTGGCTTGTTGTGCGATGTTGAAGGTTTGCGAAGTTGTTGCGTGGAAGAGGTCGGTGGGCTTGGGCTTGGTGCTGCCGAGCTGGTGGCGGCAGTGAAGTGAGCTTGACTCTGCTTCGCCTCCGGCTTGCTTGTCTGCTGTCCCGTTGACGACATCGCGCCCATTGCTGTCTGGAATTCATCGAGGCACACGGTCGTGGCCGATGTCTGCACAGGTTCCACTGCTGATTGCTTGTTGGCATCGAGCAAACCTGGCGTAGCTGTGTTTCCGTTTTGACCCTTTTTCGTCTGACTTGCCCATGGAAATGTCTGCGTGGGCGAGCCGTCTTCATTGTCAGAAAGTGAGGAGGGTTGCTCTGTCTTGTCGTTGTGACTTGGTGTGCCAAAGCCGAACAATGGCGTCGCTGGAGGTTGTGCTGGTCTTGCTGGTTGCGGCGCCACTGAATGACCGCCAAAGCTGAATGTGCTAGGTGTAAATTTAGGTAGCTCGAATGCGGGAGAATTAGAAGCGGCAGTCGTTGTAAGCCCCGGCGCTGCTTTATCTGCCTGCTGCGACGGAGCTGTCCAAGCATTCCATTTCCATCCCGGCGTAGAAGTCGAAGGTGCACCCGACTTTTGCGCCAAGATGCTGCCACCTGCCGGTTGCTGCGGAAATATGCCTCTCGCGTCGTGCTTGTTCAGAGCAAAGATATCATCACCTCCCGATGGCTGGCCGAACGTGCTGGTAGATTCTACCGACCTGGCATTGAATATGCTGCCTCCATTTGACGGCTTACCGAACGTGCCTCCCGATGGTTGCCCGAACGTGAAGACACTGCCAGCTCCAGAGTTTGACGCCGGGCCTCCCGTGAGTGCATGTTCCGCTCGGCCAAATGGGTTCATTCCTGCTGTAGCAGATGGTTGAGCGGTCTCTGGCAGGAACAACGATTCCCCGCCATCTACCGAATCGGCGAACCCTTCCACACATGGAGTACCCCGAGTATCCATTTCGCCTACCACGTCTTCCAGATCTTCTTCATGCTGCTCGCCCTCCACGATCAGGCCCGCTTCCGCTGCCTGCTGCACTGAAAGTCCATTGAGGATGGCCGGGATCGTCCGTCCAAATTTCTTGTCTTCAACTAGACTACTTTTCCATTGGCGTGGCAAGTTGCGACCCGGATTTGGCAAGATGCTTCCTCGCACCGAGCTGAGATTTAAATACTCACCTTCTGCACCCTCCGCGAAGCTAAAGCCATGTCCTTCGCAGAACGTTCTGACTTGCTCCTCCTCGTCGAGCTTCATGAGTTCGGCAAGGTACTCGATAGTCACGTCATGCGGTGGCGCACGCGGATTGCCGTTGCAAGCCCGCCAGAGTGCATTGAGGAGGGTGCGCCGGACCAAGTTGAAATAAATCTCTGCGACACAGCCCATCAAATATGATACTTTGGGGGAGCTGATAGTTCGCCAAAACTTCTGCCAATCTTGCTGTGCAATGAGGTGTGTAGCTCGCGGCTTAAGCGGGCCTTGGGAGTCCATGGCGTTGCAGGCGGCGGCATACAGGTCCAGAGCCGTCTGTACTCTTCTGTCGTGCACGATCTCCTTTGGCCAGCATTGTACGCGGTCTTCTAAGTCTGGCGTAGGATCCTGCAGCTGTTTGATGACGCAGTATGCCCGGAATTCGGCCTCATTTGGTAGAGGCAGGCGCCCACGAACATCGTCGTAGTATTCGATGAGCGACAACAACGTGCGGTCCAATTGCTCTCGCTCTTGCTGTGGGTCGTATGCGTCATACGGCTTTGGCGAGACAGCCAGCTCATGTAGCGAAACGATGTGAAATCGGGCGATCCGCTCGTAGCAATCAATAGCGACCCTCAAGTCATCGATCTTCGTGCATTGCTGGATGGAGAAGTCGTTTCTGATCGCTCTTGTCCTGTCCCAAACAAAGCCATGGACATCATGCAATCCAGGCGCGTTCCCAATGACTTCCTCGAACAGATATTCAAGGGTCTTCTTCAAAACGGGCGGTGGGCGCAAATCGCTTGGTAGCTGCTCTTCCAGTCCCGCAGCCGCTCGTCGGAACTTCTTGACCATGCGCGCCTCAATGGGCTCCTGACTCATGGTGCCGTACGACGGATGATTCGGGTCCGCCTCCTCCTTCCACACATCCGCCTGAACCACTCTCTGCACCCTCTCAAACTCGGCGCACATGTCCTGGCATGTCCCCACCGGCGTGATGGCATCGGCCAAGGAGCGCGGCTTGTCCGGATCGGCCACGAGCCCCTCGCGAATCGCGTGCTTGCGCTCGTTCTGGCGGGCTTTTTCGAGCTATTGTGAACCGCGTACGGCGTTACTACGCGCTCCGTCAGTCGGTCATAAGGGTCGGGGCTGCTTACCCGTTCGAATCGCTGTGACCAATCCTCCCTCACCGACGCTCCGCCAGCTGCGCCCGCCGTGACGGCTTGTCTCCCGAAGCCGTAGGCCTTAGGACCAGAGGCCGCACCAAATCCTCCGCCTCTTGCGCCAGTGCCGGCCCTTGAGGCCTGACCAAACGCCCCGCGCGGCGCCGCACTTCCTCGCTGCGGCCAACCTACTCTGGACGTGCCACGACCCGTAGATGTCCCTCTGGTGATAGTGCCGCCGCGCAGAGCGTGACCGTTACCGCGTCCTCTTCCGCGCGCGGTGCCTCTGCTCGTCGACGACATTGTCGTCACAAGAGAGGATTGCCGACGGTGCCTTCATGTGGGTGAGCGACTGTCGAATGCTTCGATGTGAGTTGACGTCGTCGCCTGCCAGCGCTTTGTTGCACGCGCAACTTCGTCGTCACGATCCGGATCGGGAGACGAGCGTGTGGCGGTGGCTGCGCATGTGGCTCGTGCGCATGTAATAAGAAAGGCCGCATATTACGACTTCACAACGACGGCAACAGAGCACCAACACTCTTCAGGTTCCACGAGAGATGATTCGAACTATGCCGCAAGCTACCACAAATACTACATTATATACCATACTATGCCTTTCTTTTCTCCTACCAACATTTGTGCTCATTGCCGTCATAGCTCTCATTTCGCGTTCCAAGCAAGATTGGAATATGTACAAGCGTCTTGCTGGTCTTGAATTCCCACATAATCTTCGCTACCGCACGGAGGGGAAACCAACGCTGGATTCGCGTGTCCGCAAGTACAACGCTGACTGGCTTGAACGCTGTCGAAATGCTGGTTCGGAACCCGTTGGTAGGCTGGAGGCTGGAGCTTTCGGTATATATGTTGAAACTGAACATGTATGTACTTTTGAGATTCACAAAGACCGAGAGTATTGCATCCGAATCACAGGCAGGTAAATGCTGTCTGATACGTTATGCATCCAAGAGACTGCCACGTTGCTTCCTCAGGCGTCATGGGTGGACCTAGCAGTGGTGTTGTGGGTACCCAAAGTTTGCCGGCATGAATTGGAGCGGCATGCCGTGGGCAGGTTGCAAAGGCAGACCGTGCTGGAGTGGCGCATTGTACGACTCGTAGGGCTGTGCCGGTGGGACGTACATGTGGCGATGATGGTCTGGAGACGAGTACTGAAATTGGTGGCCGTCATATACTGGAGTATAGGCTTGGTGCTGGTTCGGCTGAGTTTGTGGTGGCGCCGCTGGCTGCTGCACTTGCAGGTGAGCTGGATTGGACCCCGTATCATGCGGCATGCTGATCGGCAGACTATGCGACAGCATGTCCACTGAAGAAAAAAGAGGTGTGTCCGGAGTGGAGTTGAAAGATGGTTGTGGCACGTCAAAAACAGGGTAGGCATCAGACATTGGTGGGCCTTGCATACCAAGGTAGTGGTGGTGGTGCGACATGGGTGCGTGCGAGTGCTGTCCTTGGGGCTGCTCATGGTTTTGTTGACAAGGGTATGATGTCGGACGTCGCTGTGGCTTGTGAGATCCCTGAGAAGCATCAAAACGAAAGTCGTGAGTCCCTGGGAACATGGACTGTCCAGTCTGAGCTTGATAAACGTCAAAGCTAGGAGGTGTTGAGGGCTCCGACGCTGACCCGAATGACATAGTGGCTGGGGATGCTGTCTGCCACTGGAACAGCTGCTGTTGCTGATGGTATTCTGCGCGTTGCTGCTCGGGATGCTGGAGATCAGTCGTGGCCGTCGCACCGACGCGGGTCTGATGCATAGCAGCAAATTCTTGTCGAGAAGCGAGCCAATCAGCATCTGTAGGCAAGCTCGACTCGCTCTTGTCAGCGTGACGATAGTGGCCATGTTGGCCAGCCACTACCTTTTGATCGACAGCTGAGGGTGAGCCGCTTGCAGTCTCATAGCTCGCCATGTCCACGGCTCCAGCAACATCAGCGTCCGTCTGCTGGCGTTGTTCCACTCTTCGTCCTTCTCCACGGCCGGAACCTATACCCGACGCCTGTGCGATAGGTTGTGCGGCCACGATCGGCTTAGCATCCAAGTCTTTGCGAAGCCGTTTCGCAATGGGACGATCTCTGCGGCCTGCTGAAGACGATGGTGACCCAGTGCGAGACTCGTCGTCACTCGTGGACTGTGGTGATCGGTAGCGCTTCTTCTGTCTCGTGGTGTATCTCTTGACGGGCTTGTCGTCGTCAGGGTATGAGTATTTGAGAGTGTCGTCTGCGGGCGTGTCATATCAGCATAAGCTCGACTGCATCGGATTCAACGACCACTCTCACCACCCATGCCGAAGCACCGATACTCTTCCTCCCTAAGGGCCACATCATACATCTGCTTCATGTACTCCTTCCGCTTCTTGACCTTCTCAGGTTTGACGTTGTCGATGTCGTCCACGCACTCCGGTGGAGCAAGCTCCCGGAGGAAGGCCGTCCAGCCGATCGTCTGATGAGTCTTGTTCAGCGAGACCTGATTCTGATTCTTATGCCAACCTCGGACCTCTTCCGGGGTGGGCCGTAGCCGGATCAGATGCAATAGGAGTTTGTTACGATCTACGACAGGTCAGTCATGACACTGGCTGGGACAAATGAAAATGACGCAGATATTCACCTTCCTTCTGTATATGATCAGGCTCCTTGTACTTGACGTCCCGAGGCCAAAATGGTGGCAGCTCAACATCAACACCAGGTGCGCGCTTGTTCTGGTAGGGATACTCAGCCTGTTTTTTGGGACAGATGCCCTTGATCCAAGCTTTGGCGATTTTCTTGTCAGACAACTGCTGTATCCGATCGAGCCTATCGAGCAGAAAGGCTTTGACTTGCTCCTCGTCGGCAATGAGAACAGACTTCATCTTGGTGAGTTTGGGTAGTGGGGGTGAAGGGCAAGGTGGCAACTCGTCGTCGGATCCGTCAGCATCGATATCGTTGGGCCCCAGCTCAAATGGGTGACCTGAGAACTGATCGACTGGAGATTGCGTCCAGGTCGGTCGGTCTCGCCCGGATGGAATTCGTCCAGATCGTGTCGAGCGACTGGTTGGCAATGGTGCACTCGCGCGGTCGTACTCGCAAGCATGTTGAATTTTCGCCAGATCAGCAGCTTTGTCGGTTAGCACCAGCCACAAGCTGTTCAGCAATCACGTCAGACTTACAGGTATCGATCAGCTGTATCCCAGTCAATGCCTCCTGCAAAGCATTGGTAAAGTTCCGCTGGCTGTTGTTGAGAAACTTTCGGGTGATATGGGGTCGAAGATGTTGTGGCACTCGCAGCTTGACCTTGCCATGCTTGTCCAAGGTGGCTACTGCAAGATTGTCATCTTCGTTGTCGTAGTGACGCTCGATGCTGGTCGACCTGTCGTTCAGACCCTACGTAGGGAACGTCAGCCACGATGAAGAATTGGGACGAGTATGGCAGAACCGACATTCTTGATAGGTGCCTGCTTTGTGTTCTTCATCAGGGCATTTGGACCGCTGCCTTGCATAGAAACCATTATATGCAAGCCGAGAAGCCAATGAAGAGTCGATACGCGAGCAATGTAAAAAGAAATGGTTGACCCTCGAAAGAAGCTGAGTAGTGGCTGGATGTTTCGTCCTCCTGACAGATATATGAATCTCAAATGGTGTCTCAGGTCAAACAGATCTCTGACCAAGGCGGACAATGTCAGATTCGCGCTTTCCTCATCGGGAAGATATCGGACTAGTCAGGCAGCTGCTAGCTCAGATGGATTTGAGTCGGTGAAGGCTAGCCAGGGTTGTAACAGACTAGGGCCCGTCTGACAGCGGGACGCAGAGCCCTGTCGTTTGCAAGTGCGCAATAGTTGTTTAAGGGCTACGGAACCCTTTGCCGGTGCTAGTGGGAGGGAAATTATCAGGGGCCTGACCTGGTGGTGTATGAGCTAGTCGGCGGTGTTGAAATCGATCGAATTCACCCTGCACGCCTATAGTGCATTGCGTTTGGATCTTCAAGTGACTCCGGATCTTCCGCTAGCTCTCAGTAATTGTCATACAACCTTGCTGGAGAGCGGGTACGTCTGAGATCTTTGGTCCAGCTTGACCAATGTAGTCCACCTTCCACTTTTGGTTTCGCTTTTTGTTGTATAGCAGCTGACGATGTCTGAACGAGGTGCTTAGCTGCGCAAATTGCGTGTCGTATGATATCTCGCGGTTTGATAGGCGAAGTTTCAGCACCACAGCCAGAAAAGGGCCGGAGTTCAAATTGCCAGGAAATTCTGAGCTCTTCCAAACGAAAGCATTTCGAGGGCTTAAGAATAAAGACCCGATCCCTGTTCCGCACTTCAATTGGATCGAGGAGCTGCGAGATACAACGATGGTGCCTGCTCTCGATGCGGAAGACTTCATCCCATGGCGGCTATAAGATGCCACGCATTTTGACAAGAAACGCTTGAGGCGCCGACCAGCCATGGGTGTGCAGTACGAGGGAGCAACGCGTAGTGACCAGGGATGGACAGGTCCCATAGCCATGGCTCGTCGAGATACCGGGGTTGGGCCTTGAGACAATCAATCTATGGTGTCCTCGGGAAAACGGTATCTATGCCAGGGCGTAATGCATATAAGCGAGAGACGATTGCAGCGGTAAAGGAAACGGCAGCAGGCGAGACGGACGGGAAGGGCCGCGTGAACACCTTCCTGCATTGCAGAGAATCACCCGACTATTCCTGTGTAGCGTGGCGCCGTTTGTTCAGACCCCGTGAGGTTTGCTTGAATGATTTGGTGCCCTGACTGATCTGGTGGAAAGGGCCGTAAAGCAAGCTTGACATGGGTACAACGCTTGAGTGGGCCCTGTCGATCTTGTAGAGTGACGTCCCAGCTGCGGTGAGTCGGTGATCTC
This sequence comes from Teratosphaeria nubilosa, assembly GCA_010093825.1. Classification (NCBI taxonomy): domain Eukaryota; kingdom Fungi; phylum Ascomycota; class Dothideomycetes; order Mycosphaerellales; family Teratosphaeriaceae; genus Teratosphaeria; species Teratosphaeria nubilosa. The sequence goes on from ML995966.1 coordinate 17,551, forward strand.
CAGTGAATGCCTACCGTGCAAGGTCAGTAGCGTCACGGTAGCACCAGACGCGTGAAGCGCTCATGCTCAACGTCTTGCCTCCTGTATTTCTGCCCGCATGCTTGAACACAGGCCCAATGCTCGGACTTCCATAATCGGGACGTAATGTGCCCCTTGGCCCTTGGCACACTATGTTGATGGCCTGACGCCGCGCATATACGGCCCAAGCAGTTGGGTGTCGCACGCAGCTCACCAAGACGGTCGGCAATGAGCATGCATTTACGCGAAGAGCCAGCTCAGCGCTCTTCGGCCACTTCCCTTCCGATGCAGTAGCGTCTCTCTCGTATCAAGACTGGGCCCGGTGATGGTCGGGCGCAGATTCGCAAAAGTTTTGCTGGCAGTCCACACCGGCAAATTCAATGTTGACGATGGGATCGGAGCAGGGACAGCTGAATGAAGTAGAGTGAATTGGTTGGAGGTCAATCAAGACGCGCCTCTCATACGGGGAAGTGCTTTCCAAGCGCGGGTGTGGGCCGGATCGTACGTTCCGCAAGTCAATACGGCTTGCACATCAAACGTCGATGACAACTTCAGCGGAATCTACGATATCTGCTCATCATCATCACGTTGATCCACTGATGCAGCTGACCCTTTTCATGACATTTGCACGCTTTCGAGCCGATGGCTCCACACTGCAACCCACTCTGCGTTCTGGCCCGACAGCGCAGGTGAATAGCCGAAGTTCGATTCGGCGCCGACGTGGATGATACCGGGCGGCGGCTACGAATATTTGAGTTCGCACAAATCGACGAGGTGCTCACATGAGCAACGTGGATGCGATCATGCGGCCCCAATGGAATCGGCGCTTAGAGAGATGACAACAGCACTTCAGCCTCAATGCGCATGAGATGCAAGATCTAGGAAGACTAGGAGCGCTCCCCGCGACGGGCCCATGTCTCGCCGACATGACAACTCCCATCCTATCTGCAAGTCCAGGGTATGTGCAGAGGCACGTTGCAAATTGTGAGACGCTGCACTGATCGGGCAGGTTCTATGCACTAGCAGGATCTTGTATCCCGTTTCGTCAATCAGACTAGATCTCAGTTGACCCATCGTGAGCTTTGATCTTCGGTGGTATCTCGTAGAGTCATGAATTGCAGGTTTGATACGTAGACTATGCCTCAGGTTATACCCGGACGGGTCGTGCTTCAGCTCTCGTGGACCACCAGTTCACCAATCCTGGGGTCTCTTGAGGCGGACCATAGAAGAACCCGGGCGTTACCAAAGTTGACTTATTGCGCAAAATCTGGCGCGCAATTTCAATGCAGGTGGTCTCAGTTCTGCTTTCGTGGCTCCGTAGGACGCAACGCTCAGATGATGAACGCCATCGCCATTTGCAGATGCACGCTCTCGCCAGCAACTCCATCGCTAAGACACGACCCCGTCCACCGAGCTCAACAGCCCAGCTTCTTTAACCAGCTCATAAAACAAGCCCTTGCGCCGGACAAGCTCCGCTGGTGTGTCAAACTCCTGCACCTCTCCATGATCCAAGACCACGATGCGATCGCTATCCAAAATAGTGTTGATCCTGTGGGCGATAGTGATAATTGTTCGGTCCTTGAACATATTACTCCTGAGTGTTGTCTGCAACATGGCATCAGTCTCGACATCAACCGCTGCGGTTGCTTCATCTAGCACCAAGATGTTGCTTGGAGTCAAGAGGGCACGAGCAAGCGACACCAGCTGTCGTTGGCCGGAGCTCAGATTCGAGCCTCCTTCGTGTATTGTCGCGTCTAATTGCCCAGGCATTGAGGCGATATGGTCGCGGAGTCGAGCGTGATCGAGCACACTCCATAGCTCGGTATCGTCATGAACATGGCCAGGATCTAGATTGTCCCTCACAGTGCCTTCAAACAGAGCAGCATCCTGAGGAATGATCGCCAAGCGTCGTCTTAGATCGAGCAGACCTATCGAGCTGGTGCTGAGATCATCAATGGTCACGTCACCAGCGCTTGGCTCAATGATCCGGAACAAGGCTAGCGTGAGCGAGCTCTTGCCAGCTCCTGTGCGTCCGACGACACCAATTTTCTCGTGGGACCTGATGTTCAAAGAAACATTTTTCAGGACGAGATCAAGTCCTGGTCTGTATCTCGTGCTGTAGCCATTGAAGGAGACGGCGCCCTTCGCTGGCCAACTAACGGGAGGCCGATTCTTTGAAATGACTTCTGGCGCTTCACTGGGTAGGCGTGCATATTCCAGAACACGTTCAACAGACACGATGTTCGTCTCCACCTCGACCGTCTGCCTGACGATCCAGTTGAGCGATTGGGTGATTTGCAGGGCGTAGCTCATTGCCAAGCCGACAAGTCCAGCCGACAGTCCGCTGCCCGTGGCAACCGAGATGATGGCAAAACTTGCCGCCGAGAGGATGATAACCGAGCCGATCAGTTCCAACCGAACTGCAAGCCACCGATTGGCACTGATCGAAGGGAAGTACGCCCTCAAGTTCGCGTCGATGCGCCATTCGTTCTCCATGGCAAAATGCCTGGTCTGGCGGTAGGCGCGAATTGTGCTGATACCGCTCAGGGATTCCTGGAAGTGGGCAAATATCGGGCTGCGGCTGATGCTGTCCAGGCGTTTGAGCTCTCGAGACGTGCGCAAATAGTACTTTTGAATCCACAAATATAGTGCACCGAGAGGAACGATCAATGCGATGAAGACGGGGGTGGATGTCGAGATGACCACAAGTGTGAACGCCGCTGTTTCGCAATGTGGTCAGTCTACATTCTATTCTGTTGCATCGAGCGCTACACTTTTTGGGACGATCAATGCTTACCTCTTGCAGCATTGGTAAAGAGCATATTGAAGGTTCGTCTGCAACAGGCATTAGATGCTTTCCACACCGGGTTACGGATGTCGGCATGCACTTACGCGAGCACTTCATCAATCCTGTATATGTCACTAGAATGGGCGTCAGCATACAACACCAAATGCAGCGATCGGACCCGGAAGCACGGGAGCACCGTTTATTTGCCATTCCGATCTTCCGCGGACGCCTAGACGTCACCGACGGGCTGACGCGGCACCTCATGTGGACTTTTGGGACATACCTGGAAAATCGGTTCAAGATGCGACCTGTGGGTGTCGTTTCAAAGAAGCTCATTGGGGACCTGAATATTGCAAAAGCCATTCGCTCATGCAACTTCCTGCGAATAACATCCATGTTAGTCTTGCATCGGTCCGGCATCGCTTGTATGCAGATCCACTGCCACAGGCAGGCGCAAATCAAGATGGCAGGAGTGGAGCATTCGGGTTTGGTTGGTACGTACCTCGAAGCTTCAATGGAGCAGAATATCCATAAGATGAGCGTCTGTAGCACCACAAGGACCGCAGAACCAATACCGAAAGCAAAATAGATGCCAATGTATTTGCCAACATCTGGGTTGCCGCCGTATTCGCTGTTGACTTCTGACCATTGTTTGAGCCAGACACTGCCCCCTGTCATGCAAGATCGGCGTTAGCGTACCTTATCGTATGGATATGCGAGCGGGGGTCTCAGGGAAGACCGAGCATGTCCGGACGAGCAACTTCAAGGTGCCTGCTCTCTCCTGCTGACCGCTGCCAGCCGCTCTCAACCTTTCCAGCTGAGCGCGTGCTATTCGTACCACGTAGCTAGTCGTCGAATAGTTTTGTGCGCCAAGGGTCCTGTTGAGCAAAGAATACGACTTACCTATTTGAGCCGTCTGCGATCCCACCAGCATAAGCAGGTAGATGGAGACTGCGACCAAGTTGCTTTCCTTCGCGTATTCGAAGTAGACATCACGTTTCACCTGTCCCTTCTCAGAAATCTCCTTCGTCTGCTTCGATTTGAGGGCGCCCTTGTTTTCTTCCTCATCGGTCAGCTTTCCACGAGGCCCTCTAAAACTGGCGGTGCTCGCGCGCCTGAGTGTCATGTTGCTGTCTTTTCTGGCGGGCCTGGGCGCATTGGCTTTGATGGGTGTCAACTGTGTCAAGCCTTCCTGGGCTTCCTCGCGTTCCTCATCATCCTCAATAGTTTCCTCCTCCTCTTCCAGGGTGTGATCGACTTCGGTCTCGTCTGAGTTTTTGCTAGCTGCCTCGGACGTCTCGCTTTGAACTTCGTTGCTCGCGTTACGTATGAGCTGGGCAATCTCACCCTTCATCGCAACGAGCTGTTCGTAGGTTCCGCGTTCGATGATGCGACCATCACGAAGAAGTGAGACGTAGTGGGCCTCCATCAGCACGGGTATGGAATTTGTGGCCAGAATGCGCGTCTTACCCATGAGCAGCCCCTTCGGTCCAAGCACATTATCAATAAGATGACGACCAACATGCTGATCCACAGCGCTGAGAACATCATCGAGCAGGTAAATGTCGGCCCTGGCGTACACAGCACGCGCCAGTGTCAGACGTGCTTTCTGCCCACCAGACAAGCTGATGCCACGCTCGCCGACTTCGGTCTGATCGCCATCTGGTAGACTGGAAAAGTCCTCGGCAAGTGCGCAGGCTCGGACTGTTCGTTCATAAAATTGTGGATCCCAACGATGACCAAAAACAATGTTTTCGCGAACACTTGCGTTCATGACCCAGGGGCTTTGAGCGACGTATGCTGAAGTGCCTCGTACGACGACTTCGCCTTTGATTTTGTATAAGTCGCCCAACATTGTCTCCAACAGACTGGACTTGCCCGCTCCAACCCGCCCCACAATGCAACTGAGCTCACCCTTATGCGCACTGAATTTGATATCGTGCAGGACGTTGCGATCCTCGTCCTTATTCCAGGTAAAAGTTGCATCTCGAATGCGCACACTCTCCTCGCCAGGACCGACAGACTCACTGCGCAGGACGGCATCGGGCTGCAGTTCAGGAGCCTTCAAAAAGTCCGTAAGACGGCTGACCGCCACGGTTGCCTCTATAATCGCAGTGATGACCATGGGTAGCACCGAGAGCGGGAACGTCAGCAAATTGAAGAGCGTCAGTGCCGGGAAGACGATCTCGGTGCTGAGAGGTCGATCCTGGGTAGCGACGAACACTGCAAATGTCGAGCAGGACACGAAAAACGGCGTGGTCGACCAGGTGAAGTTGGCGACCGCAGTTACGGCGCCAATCTTACGCAAAGTGTGCAGCTCCTGGTCGTTACGGATGACATTTAGCTTGTTCATGAACGCCGTCGTCCATGCGTAAAGCTTGATGCTCTTCATGTTGTTGAGGATCTCCGTCATGAGCCGCGTTCTGGCGTCCTTGTTCTTCATCTGTCGCTTCTGCAACGTCTTACTGATGCGAGCGATGACGCCGTTGACAGGAATCATTAGCAGCATGGCTCCAAGTCCGGCGAACATACTGACGCCGACTAGTTGATAGAGCGAGATAAGGCAGAGCGTGATCTGGAACGGAGCAGACCAAAGCTGCTGGCCGTACTGCGTCAGATCTTGCAAGCGCTGAGTGTCCACGGCCATATAGTTGACAATATCACCCGTACTCTTAGCTGCACGGCCCTCGTTGCTGAGGCGCAAAGACTTTTGATATATGGCAGCTGTGAGGGAAGACTTAACACGCATACCTGCCTCAAACGCGCGTTGGAAATATTGGTGCAGGAACGCCGTTTGACCAATGGACACGGCAAACATAGCAAGTGCAATAGCAGCGCCCTTGATTGGCGGCTGTGGCTCATTCCCAGGTCTGTATGAGTCGACAAAGGCGATCAGGAAGCGAAGCAGTTGCGGCTGCACAAAGGCCAGGCAGTCGGAGCCGGTCTTGATCACCGCACCACGGACATATGGTCCACCAAACGACCTGAACATTGCAATCCAAAGGCTTGGCTTTTTCTTCTGGAGCTCGTACTGCCACGACTTTTCGAACGATTCGGACGTATCCCGAGTGGTGTCTCGTTTGCGCAGATTCCAAAGGTCGTCTTGAGTCAAGAACTCCTTGTACCCATACTTCATCATGGGTGTCATCCAGCTGAACGTAAGCTTGGAGAAGAAGTTGGCATATTCCACAGGACACTCGTCGTCATCGCCGAGAGCGTCGTAGGCCGACTGCTGTTTGGGGATCAGAGTCTCAAGCACGAACTCTACCAGGGCGAGTGTCGTGGATGCTGTGAAGGTGGCGAAATAGGGTGCAGAGTCTTCGTGGAGCTTTTGCGACACAAATGATCGTAGCTTGATTGCGTAGACGATTATCAGGAAAAGCCAGTAGAGCAGGACGACCGCGTTGGGAACCCTGGAGCGCCAGTGCTCGATGTACTGGACGTAGAAGATGACCAGGAGGCTGATTATGTTTACAATCGTCGTCCAGAACCTAATGTCTCCAAACCAGATGCCAGGAAAGCGCTTAACTTGAAGGGCCGCCTGCAGGGCGGTTGTGATCACCAATAGGCCAATGACCGCCAGCTTTGCCCAGAAATGCCAATTCTTCTTGACATCCGCCGGTACCGTCCTCTTGTGGAGATACAACATCGCTGCCGCGCCCCCCAATATGCCCCACAGCGACACCGCTATTACCCACACATCGAGAAAGCAGGGTGTGAAGTCCCATCTGTAAGGGCTGAGAGGGCCCCATCCCTCACTGTTACCACATAATGGCTGGCCCTTTGTGGTTGCGCTGAGGTAGGTTGGAGAGTTGTGGGTCGTGAAGACGATCTGGATAGACGAGTAGCCTACCATTGAGGTAATGTTGGCCTGCCTGTTTGTGGGGAGTCGAGATTGAGCCGATGTAGGTGCAAGGCCGGATGCGATCACAGCACTGCTCAATAAAGGCCTGCTGCGCCCAGGAGGGATGATGTAGTAAATTGAAATGGTGAAGGATGAATCGCAAGAATAATGTTCTCGGCACAGTGAGAGGTGCTTACATCAGTGCACGGTTCTATCCGCCGTCGGCGTGGCAGAGCCTTAAGTCCGAGCGCCACGAGGTGACGCGAGTACCACGTTCTTGGCGCCATACCAGGGCATCGGGGAGGATATGGAAGGCAACATTGAAAACCTCAAGAGATGACGCTTCTGCCATCCCACTACCTTCTCACGATCGGCCGGAACATTGAACATGACGGAGCTTTTCGTCGCATACTAGTGCAGCAACCTGATTGATGGCCAGCGCAGGTCGAATAGAAGCCCGGTCTGTATATGGAAGCATTTCCAACATCATCATTTCCATTACTACGACTCCCATCCGTCCGTACTAGTACTAGGGCTGGTAAACCACGACGTCTAGTAGTCTAGCGAGCTGTCAGGCAATAATTAGCGATTGCGGCATAGCATCTAGATAAGGTAGGTAATATCTTAGCAAGCATAGACGCTTTTCGCAACAAAGTACGCTATAGCTAAGCTTCTACTAACTCCTTGCAGCTTCTACTAAATTCTACTAATTAGATTTATTATTCTCTATATTTTCTAGCTAGCTTTCTTATAAAGCATCTAAGAGCATTTAGTTCTATATTTAGTATATCTTAGCTTAGAGGCTATATTTTAACTATATTAAGATAACTACTACTATATTAAACTATTAGATACTATTATAAAGATATATACATTTTATAGTAATTAATTAAAATAATAAAACAACTAATTTAGAATTTCTATAACTATATTTAGAGTAGTTAATATATATTTATAAAAACTAATAGATCTTATCTATATAGTCTGCTATATGCTACTAATACTACTCTAGTAGTATTACTACTTCTATTAACTTCTATATATTATGAATTTTATACATATAAATACTTATACTAACTAGTATATTATTATAAACTAAATGCTTACTCTAGTAATTAAATATTATTGTATAATAGAGCGGAAGAATAGACTAATCGAACTAAGCAGACTAATTAGACTAAGTAACTAAGCAGACTAATTAAACTAAGCAGACTAGTATATATAGAAATATAGAATAAACTTATTTAAACTATATTTAACTTATATTAGTAATTAAATAATTAGATTTAACTATTATTAAACTCTTTTTATATATTAGAACTACTTAGCACTTCTTTCTCTTTAAGAACTTATCTAAAGAAGCTTAGTAATACTTACCTATTTAGATTACTTTATACTTTAGTATATATAACTTACTAGTTAGTTAATAATACTTTAAATACTCTTAAGTATAAGTTCTATATTAAGAAATGCTTTAAGAACTCTAGCCTTAAGCAAAGCTAGAAGATTAATATAAGTAAGAACTATAGAAGAAGACTCTACTATAAAGGTTACTAAACTAGATCTCTACTATAGAGATTAAGTTAAGCTTAAGAACTAGCTTAACTAAATATAGTTATACTTCTTATTTAATAATATTACATAGAATAAAACCTTGTTTACTACTACCTATATATATTATAATACTTAGAAATAGTACTAATTATAAAGAACTTTTTAAAAACTTTAACACCTTTAGGATAGAGAACTAGAAGATCTATAGGATCTATAATAATAAGAAAGTTTTAACTAGAGTTATTTAGTACTTAACCTAGAAGTTATTAGTATCTAATTATACTACTAAGTTTAAATAATATATCTAAGTTACTAAAAAGAATAATAACGCTCTAATAGTTATATTCTAATAAGGCCTAAAGAATAATATTAAAGATAAACTTATGCGTAATAGAGCTATAAATAATAACCTAGACTAAATAATTAAGAGTATAATCTAGATTAATAATATATTATATAAGCAGATAATAGAGAGATACTATAAATATAGTAGTAGAAAATATAGCTTTATATCTACTAGCTAGACTAGAGGAAAGTATAATTAAGGTAATAACTATAATACTATAGACTAGAAAGCAAATAATATATAGTAACTTAATAATAGAAGACCTAAGAGAGGAAGATCCTAAGGCAAAAAGACTAGAATTAAATACTATGCGTGTTTAAAGATAGGACACATAGTATAGAACTATAAGTTAGAGAATAAAGTACCTTAATAATAGTTTAATTTAATAGAACAAATTTAGGAATTTAATATAATCCTAAGAACTTCTAACTATAAAAGATCTTAGAGAGAATTATTATAAAGCTCTGCGTTACTCTTAGTCCTTTAGAGTATATTCTTTAGCATAATATTATATCTATAGGCTTAGGCTTAGAGGCTCCTTATCTAGAGTATAATAAGATTAATTAGCTAAGTTAAGCATAATGCTTCTAGACTACTATAAAAGAGTAGCATCTATATATAGAGGTAATTCTACCTCTTCCTATAGACTAATTATCCTAATTATCTCTAATTATAAGTAAGCGCTTAGATAATACTTATTTAGTAATATATCTAATCTAATCTCCTTATACTAATTAGTTTAGTTATATAAACAAGTGTCTACTACTAGATACTATATTACTTCTTTAAACAATTAGTTCCTATATATCTAATTCTTGCTAATCTATATTTAGTTTTTAATACTATTCTCTCTTCTTAAGTCTACTTGTCCTTAAGTATTCTTCCTTTAGTAAGTCTATTTATTATATCTTTATACTATTGTCTCTAGCTTGCCGCTAATATTATAAAGCATAGTATTAAGATAGCTTCTTATACTACTTACTATAACGCTTATTCTAGCATAAATAACTCTGCTCTAAAATATATTATTAGTTCTTAGTCTAGCAAATATTCTAAATGTATCTAGAAGAGTTATGCTAGCTATAACATTATAGTCTCTATCCTATAGTAGAAAAACCTTGCTACTAATTATAACTATATTTACTTTAAACTTAACTAAATTAAAGAAGAAGAGTTAAAACTAAAATATAAAAAATCTGTCTTTAAAAACAATTTTGCCTTACTAAGCATTATACTAATAATGTAGTCGCTTAGGAACTTAACAACCTAGAAACTACTAAAGCTATTAAAGAGTTATTTCTTCCTTTAGAGATTACAAATAGTATAGAAGTTCTAAGCTCTAATCTTATCTATAATATACTTAAGTTACTACTCTTTATATAGGCGTCCCTTAGCAACTTATTACTATTAAATCTTCCTCTTAATCTAGCTCTACTCTTATTACTAGACTAGACGATTATAAATCTAGTAAGCATATTAGAAGATTAATATAATTCTTATAAGTAGCTAATATATTTCTAATTATATTTATCTCTTATTTAAATATGTTTCTCTTAGGACACTTTCTTACTATATGCCTAAAATACTAGTATATATAGTACTATAGTCTATAGCTTTAGTAGCTCTTTATTAATAACTAACTAGTAGATTATATATATCTTAGTATATATAATCTAAATAGATAAGCGTTAGTAGCTTCTTTAGATAAGTATGTAATAAGAAAGAAGTATGTTATAAACTAAGCTAATATAGCGCTAGACAGCTCTACTAGTCGTCTTATTTATTATATAGACATGCTAGTAGTAAATTAGCTATACAACTTATAATAAGAAGTAAGTACCTTACTACTTATAGCGAGAAAGAAGCTACGCTATTATACTTATATTACTATATATAGGAACATAAGATAGACTCGTTTAGACTATATTTAACTTATATTAGCAATTAACTAATTAGTATTTCTTCCTCTTTATATACTTATCTAAAGAATACTACCTA
>ML995967.1:0-26415 GCA_010093825.1 Teratosphaeria nubilosa
TATTAATAACTAACTAGTAGAGTAATACGTACTAAATACCTTAGTATATATATAGTTAACTCTAAGAGGTTAGCGTAGGTAGTATTCTTTAGATAAGTATATAAAGAGGAAGAAGTACTAATTAGTTCTAATAAACAATAAGAGTTTAATAATAGTTAATTCTAATTAGTTAATTGCTAATATAAGTTAAATATAGTCTAAACAAGTTTATTCTATGCTTCTATATACAACTCTAAGCTGCATAGTAATTAGTCTAATTAGCGTGCTTAGTAATTAGTTACTTAGTACTAATTAGTAATTAGTATATAGAGTAATTAGTTCTATTACGTAACTCTTACTAGGTCTCTACTAGAGTTCTTCCCTTAGGGTGCCTAATTACTACGCTAGAGTCTTAATTTATAATACCGCGCTACTAATAGAATAATTAGGAATCTTCTAGAACTCGGAAAGAATATTATTAAAAGCACTCTATATCTCTAGAAGAAAAGAGAGACTATTAGCCTAGATAGATAATATAAGCGTCTTAGCGTTCTCTTTAGCCTCTAACTCCTTAATACTATAGACTTCTACTATAATTGTATTGTTAGCGCGATAGTCTATAAGATCTATTTGCTAATATAGCCGCTTCTTCTAAGCCTAGGCTACTTAGCGAGTAGTAAGAGCTTTCTTAAGTGCCTTATCTATAGCCTCCTACTCTTTTATAGTATTACTAATTTTCTCTTATAATCTCTCCTTCTCCTTAAGAAGACAGTCAAATTTGGATTTTAATACCTAAAGATTATACTACTAACTATAATATATATACTTATTATACTTTCTAGAACAAATATGCACCTTATATAGCTAGTAATATTTAGTGCAGATTAAATAAGGACGCATAGTTAGAGAACTAAAGGCATTTAGATAATTAGCAAGTTAGCGACAATAAAGAGTACTAGTCTTCTAGAGTATAGTAAGCTATATTTAGTATAACTAAAGATAAGAGAACATCTAACTATATAATATAGTTTAGAACAAACTAGGCTAGAAAAGAGATAGTATTATAAATTAAGACTCTAGCGTAGTAATTAGATGTACTAAGGGAGGAACCTTAGTAGAGACCTAGTAAGAGTTACGTAATAGAACTAATTACTCTACATACTAATTACTAATTAGTACTAAGCAACTAATTACTAAGCATGCTAATTAGACTAATTACTATACAGGTTAGAGTTGTATATAAGAGCATAGAATAAACTTGTTTAGACTATATTTAACTTATGTTAGTAATTAACTAATTAGAATTAACTATTATTAAACTCTTGTTATTTACTAGGACTAATTAGTACTTCTTCCTCTTTATATACTTATCTAAAGAATACTACCTACGCTAACCTCTTAGATTTAACTATATATATACTAAGGTATTTAGTACGTATTACTCTACTAGTTAGTTGTTAATACTTAGTTGCTTAGTTACTTAGTTGCTTAGTCTGCTTAGTTCGGATTAGCTAGACCTTTCTTCTATTATACTTTCTAAACTAGGACCTCTAGTAAGAGCCTCTAGTTTATAATACTATAGATATGTTTGTTATAATCGCTAGGCAATATAACGAAATATTCCTAACATAAGAACAAAAGCGCTATCTATACTTAGAACAATTTAATCTCTTAATTAAGTAGCTTTAAAGAATATTCTAGAAGTATTAATTAGTAGATAGAAAGGAAGTAAGCTTTAGATAATATATATCTAAGATATGCTACTAATTAGAAGTTACTTCTAAGAGAATAGAAGTTATATTACTCTAGAAGGCCTATATGTTATAAAAGAAATAAGAGACTAGATCTAAGCTCTACAAGTATAGTTTTAGGTAATATAAGCTATTTAGATGCTTAAACATATAGAATAATAGGAATTCTGACTAGAAACTATAAGGCAAAGTAAGAAGCAACTTACTACTAAAGCTAGATTAGGAACTAAGTAAAAAGAAAGATGCTTAAGTACTAGAAAAACTAGCTCCTTACGTAAGAATAGTAGAGAGAGCTTAAATAATAATTACAACCTATAAAAATCTATAGAGTAATAACCTAAGCATAGTATAGTAATACTTTACTATTTAATTTAGCAAACAAGTTTACTTAGTTAATATAAATAGTTAATATAAGTATAATAACACAAATCTTAGGAAGATAGAAGTCTTTAGAACTAAAAGTATTATAAATAGAATATCTATAATAGTAATAATTAATAGTAGAGCTAGTAGCAGCTTTATATTAAAGAACTATATTTAAAGAAACGCAATTATAACGCGCTAGAAACTAGATAGATATAAGGTAATTATAGTTAACAGATTATACTTGCCTAATATAGATAGAGAGATAGTACTTCTATTATATGTTACTTAAGAATATTATAAGAAGATTGTCTTAGATATAATACTAATAGCTAGGCATAATATTATACCTAGTAACTCTTAGTTAAGAAGATATAATCTAGTTATTAACTAGAGAATAGAAGTACTTATATTTGATTAATATGTATGTAAACATATTATAAGACCTATATATTAATAGTAGATAATAGTAGATAAGTAGAAGAAACTATATAAGATATATGTCTTAGCGAATAGCAGACTTTTATAATAAAGCGCGAACTAGATAGATACTATCTACTAGATTATAAAGATATTATAGTATATAGTAAAATTATAGTACCTAGAATTCTAGAAGAATATAAGAAATTTGCGCCTCTTTTTAAAGAAGAAATAGAATTAGTAGGCTTACTAAAATATTAGGTATAAGACTATAAAATCTAACTTTAGCCTAGAAAGATACTACTATTTAGACTACTCTATACTAAGTTAGGCAAAGAACTAGAAGCTAAATAAGAGTAGATAAAAGAAAATAAAGCAAAAGAATATATCTAGAAATTAGAATCCTTAGTAGTATTACTAATAATATATGTTCTAAAGAAGAACAAGGAACTATAATATGTATAGAACTATTAGAAACTTAATAACATTATAATTAAGCACTAATATTCTCTACCTAATATTAGAGAACTTTAAGATAGACTTGTAGAAGCTAAGTAGTTTACTATGCTAGACCTTTAAAACAACTATTATCTTATATAAATAGCTATAGATAAAGAATAGAAAATAGTATTTAGGCTATAATATAGACTCTACAAGTTTTTAGTTATGCTATTTAGGTTAACAAACGTACTAGCTAGTTTTTAAGAAATAATAAATAATACTCTATAAGAATACCTTAATAACTTTATAGTAGCGTATCTTAATAACATTCTAGTCTATACTAATAGAGCGCTATAATAATATATTAAGCATATATAAAAGGTTTTTAGAAAACTAAAAGAATAGAACCTATGCGTTAACCTAGAAAAATGCAAATTTTATAAGAAGGTTAAGTTTCTAGAGTTTATTATAAGTATAGAAGAATTAAGTATTAACTCTAACAAGATTAAAGTAGTATAAGAATAGCTAAAACTAAAGTGCGTTAAGGATATCTAGATATCCTTAGAGCTTATAAACTATAACTAAAAGTTTATTAAGAATTATTTAATAATCTTAATAATACTTATAAAGAAAGACACTATGTTTAGATAGGAAAACTAATATTAAGAGGCCTTTTAGAAGCTAATATAGATTAAAATAGATGCATCTAATCTAGCTATTAGAGCATACCTTATCTAAGAGAGTAATAGAATACGCAAGCCTATTACTTACTATTCTTAAAAGATAATACTAGCCAAATAAAACTAAAATAACTATAATAAGCTAATATAAGGACATTTAGAAATATAAAGATAGTACGCTTAATATAAAGGTACTTCGAGTTTCTATAGATGCAATAATAAGTATATAAATATATCAAGAGATATGTATATTACTAGAGAAATAAGACGGACTAATATGCGCCTTATAGAAATATTTAGTTTATAGAAGCACTAGAATAACTATAGGATAAGGTTATAATAGACTTTATTATAAAGTTGCTAAAATTAAGGGATCTAGTTATAGGACACTAGTATAATTTAATACTTAATATTGTTAACAGACTTATAAAGTATGCATACTTTATATTATATAATAAGTTAATAATAGTAGAATAGCTTACATATCTAGTACTTAATTAGCTAATTAGATACTATAGAACGCAAAAAACGCATGTTATAGATAGAGATAAGCTCTTTATACTAAAATACTAGAAGATACTTCTTATACTTCTAGAAATAAAGCAGAAGTTATTAATAGCGTTTTATCTATAAATAGATAGGCAAATAGAAAGAATAAATTAGATACTTAAGATATACTAATAATACTATATTAGTAAGGTAATAAGCAACTAGGTAATCTTACTACTAATAGTCTAGCTAGTAATTAATAATATAGATTCTATAATAATAGGCAGATTACTATTCTTTCTGAATTTTAGAAAGGATTTTAATGTCCTTAGACCTAAATACTACTATAAGGCTACTTAGGCTATAATAGTCTAGGCGAGTAATCTCTAATAGTTACATAATAAAGTAAGAAAGCTAATCTATTAGAATTAGAGAAGGCTTAAAAGCTAGAAATTAAGAATAGTACCTTAGCTAAAAGAGAGATATAAGGTATACCTTAATACTAAAAACCTAAAGACATAACAACTAATAAAGAAACTAGACTATAAGAAGATTAGACTATTCTTAATTAAGGAAGTATAAGAACCTATAAACTATAGGCTAGTACTTTCTCTAGACATAAAGATATACTCTATATTCTATATGTTACTCTTAGAACTAGTAGACTCTAATATACTCTTATAGGAGATATTTTATTATAAGAGTTAGAAAGAAACTAAACATAAAGTTAAAAAGATTCTAGACTATAAAAACAATTAGCACCTAGTTAAATAGAAAGGATATCTAGATTCAGAAAATACCTAGGAACTAAAAAGCTATATAACTAACTACTAAGAAAGAATCTAAGAATTCTAAAAAGAGAATTAAATCTAGATCTAGAGAATATTAGATAAAACAAAAGATATAGCCTAGAAATAAGAAACGTATTATAACTTACATATCTTATTTCTATGCTATAACAAACAAGAAAAACTTATAAACATATACTTCTATAAGAAAAATTCTAAAGGAACCTAATAATAGATAGTAGGCCTATATTACAAATTTCCTTATAAACAAATAGAACTATGTTATATAGAGCTAGAAGTAGAAAGCTTAGGCGTACTAAATAGTAGGAGCAGGTCTAGCGCCTTCTAGAGGTTAGAAGAGATAGCCTTAATAGCGCTTTAGATCTCTAGAAAGAGTAAGAACTTAAGAGGCTAGTCTAAAAGAATAAGCATCCTACTACTTTCTAACGCCTCCTACTTCTTCTTAATACTATAGACCTTTATAGATATAGTATTATTTACATAATAATTAATAAGGTCTATCTACTAATAAAGGCGCTCCTTATAAGTATAGGCAATCTAATAAGTAATAAGAGCTTTCTTAAGAACTTTATCTGCTGCTTCTTATACTTCTATAGCTTTTATAATCTTACTCTATAATCTCTCTTTCTTCTTAAGAAGATAGTTAAACTTAGACTTTAATACTTGCAGGTTATATTAATAACTATAATATATATACTTGTTATATTTTCTAGAACAAATATGTATCTTATATAATTAATTATACTTAGCGTAAGTTAAATAAGAGCATATTACTATAACTCTAAAGGCGTCTAAGAATTTAACAAGATAATAATAATAAAGAGTGCTTAATTCTTAAGGTATAATAAGCTATAGCTAGTACTAGAAATTAGGCGTAGAATAACTTATAATCTAACTTAGGATAAGCTAGACTAGAAGAAAGATAGTATTATAAACTATATAATATAGAAGTAGAGAGCTAGCTTCGACTAAGTAGAGTTAAGAGTAAACCTACTAAAGGAGGCTTAGTACTACCTAAGAAGACTTAGTACTAATTACTCTACATACTAATTATACTAATTACTAAGTAGAGTTAGCTCCTAATTACTAAGTAGAGTTAGCTACTAATTAGACTAATTACTCTATAGCCTATAGGTATATATAGAAATATAGCTTAGACTTATTTAGACTATATTTAACTTATATTAGTAATTAACTAATTAGAATTAACTATTATTAAACTCTTATTACTTATTAGAACTACTTAGTACTTCTTTCTTATTGCATACTTATCTAAAGAAGCTACTAACGCTTATCTGTTTAGGTTATATATACTAAGGTATATATAGCCTACTTATTTGTTATTAACACCTTACTTCTATACTATCTATTCTCTCTTTTATTAATAGCTTATAGACTATACTTATAGTATAACTAGAGTAATTATTACTCTTGCAAAATACGTAAGCTATATTATCTCTAGTAGTCTATATATAGCAATTAAGGTTATAATAAGTATACTTATTATATAGATTAAAAGCTAGCTTACCTTTATTAGTCTCTATAATATAGACTTATAGAGAATTTTGTCTTTTTCTTTAGTACTAGCTAAGTAGTCGAGCTTCTATAATTCTTTATTCTTATACTACTAATTAGTCTAATTTATAGTCTATAGATAGTAGAAGCTACTAAAATAGAAGTTAGTAACTATACCTATAACTATATAGTAAGAATATACTATAGCGCTACTACTAGAAGCTGTAGCTCTATATTTGCTATCTTAAGGTATAGTATTAATAAATAAACAATATATTTAAAAGGCGCTACTAAGATAGAAATACTTATATCTACTACTAATACTAAGTGTGATTATAATACAGAGGCTAGTAAAGGTACAATACAATGGATAGTAAGCTATTCTTTGTTAATAAGCAAGCTTACTGTGAAAGCACACGTGAAATCATGCGACAAGGAGCCATTGACTATTTGGCACAATTGGAGCTCCGCCCGCACCCTCCTACCCCCTGCCCGCCATCTTCACTTCACTTACTAGGTACATGTCATTACTGCCCGCACTCTCCGCAATTATGTCTTCTCGTTTCCACCCTACGAGCTTCTTTCTGCACTTAATTGGCAAGAGCCAGCCATGTCTCTCGTCTCCATGTCAAGCTAGCGATACGTGAGTTCACCTCATCACAACAACACCTGCATACTTGACAGCTTAAGTCAACTGCAGCAGTCATGGCGGACTCGCGCTCGATTTTTATTGTTTATTCGAGCGGCGAAAGTAGTGACACTGGCTTTGGCCCACGGAAGCGCCGTTGTATCAGCGGCAGTAGCGGTAGCAGCGACAGGTCCAAGGTCGAAAATGTGGACACAGATCCTACCTCGCTCGACGAACAGTATGCCAAAGGTACAGCTCCAGCGCGCAAAGAGCAGGTCTTGAGAAGACGACAAGTAACCCACGTCACTGTGCCTGGCCCGGCCTACCCTCGGTCTCAATACATGTGCGATGTACTGTCTGCGCCAGTTCCCGAGCACGAGGCTTTGCCTTTACTTCAAGGAGCGCACAACGCTGTACACGCAGACGCATATGATGAGACTGGATACGTCTTTGTCCACTTGGAAGACTTTGCTATTTACAGGACAAATTCAAAGCCTCAGGCAGTAGAGCAGGATTTGCGAGAGGGAGCAAAGCGGAAGCCAGTCCGCGGATCGCATGCATACGAGTTGATTGGGCTTCATCAACTCCAAGTCCACAAAGGTCCCGGAGAGTTGCTCTTTGATGGCGTGCTCTCTTGCGGTAGCGAACGTCGCTATGTCCAGGGTGTTCCTTTCAGCACACTGTCAATCGACTATGATGGCGAGGCAGGGATCAATACATGCATTTTCGTTCAGTCCCAGCTTGCAAAGCGACATCACCCTACTATCTGGTACCAATTGGGCATGCCAGCTCAGGAATACGCACGCTTCTACAATCCATTCCAATGGTTAGCCCAATTTACAAGATATTTTGTTGATTACCTCATGGATGCAGAGTATGTCGGTCTGCAGCACTTCCATTCTGCGTTCTATGAAAATTTGCAGCACATATATGCAGGCAAAGATGGCTTTGATGCATGGCTGCGCAGTGCTCCATTGCTATGCGGCAGACGAGATTTTCGCGCCACTGTCAACGCAAACATCAGCTTTCTCTGGAAAGAGTGTTATGGACTGGCTAAACCTGACAATGAGGGTCTTTTGCAGCAGCCTCTCTGGGGTGCTGTAGACGAGCTACAACTCACATCGATACCAAGGCAGCAGCACAAGAAGACGCACACTGTTGTCACGCCTTATGCATATAACTCCTTCAAGCACATGTACTTTGCAGACCGACTCGAAGTAACTACTCCAGAGCCAGCAATTAGCAGACAAATGGCACGCAGGAAGCTAGAGTTGGGTCTGACGCCACTTAGTACTGGCTATGAATCCTGTCCACACTATGTCATTGCTCACAAGCCCTTCCAAGTACTACAATCTGGCGATGTGGTTACATTACGACCTGACAAAAATGGTCCATGGAAGTCGAAAGCTGCGGCTTGGTACGGTTATGTGCAACAGGTCCGGGATACACCTGAAAAAGAATTGCATATTCTCTGGCTTTATGACCCGCGCGACACTACTATTGGAACTGCGACATATCTATTCAAGAACGAGCTTTTTCTGTCAGACAACTGTGACGACAGGCCCTTATCTGACATCATTGGGAAGGTTGATGTTGAATGGTTTGGTAAACCTGCGGCTGCGTATGGCCTCTTTGTACGCCAGAAGTTTCGCACTGTATATGAAGAGGACACCAACGACTTTGTTTCATTGAAGCAGTCAGATTTCTCTTGTGGCTGTGGCCAGAAGACCCCGGCCTTCACAGAATGCGCACAGTCTCATAGCGGTGTTGATGTGAGCAGGAGTCAGGCAGCAAAACTTCGAGGCATGGGCATCTTCTGTGGTGGCGGCTCACTCGATAGAGGTCTTGAGGATGGCGGAGCTGTGGAATTCAAGTACGCCATTGATTGGGCAGAGCGAGCGCTACACACCTATCGTGCCAACTGTCGCAATGCTGAAGACGTCAACTTCTGGCTGGGTTCGATCAACGACTACCACGCAAAGGCGCTCAGCGGTCAGAAGCACAATGCTGTTATTGCTGAACCTGGACAAGTTGATCTCATCAGCGCTGGAAGCCCCTGTCCAGGCTTCTCTACACTTCAGGGAAACAAGTTAAGCACGCAGTCCCGCACAAATGCGTCAATGATTGCTTCTGTAGTCTCGTTTGTGGACCTATACAGTCCCAAATACTGCATTGTAGAAAATGTTGTAGCAATGACTTATCCTGGAGGCGAAAATAAAGATGAAAACGTTTTCTGTCAAATCATCTCTGCCTTTGTCGCAATGGGATACCAAGTCCAACAATTTCTTATGGAATAGTGGTCCCACGAGAGCTGTCAGCAACGCTCGCGTCTTTTCATTATAGCCTCTGCACCAGGCATAGAGCTGTTTCCTGCACCTAGTTGTACACACCAACATCCACTAGGAACCAAGGGTCGATCGCTAGGGCGCCTAACAAACGGTTTATCATTTGGCATGCGTAAGATGCACAACGACGCTCTTCACCCGCATAGAACGCCATTTGAGGCGACTAAGGATCTGCCAGATATCGCAGATGGGCAAGTACAGCTGTGTACACAGTTCCCAGATCATCGCACGCCATTTGAGCTCAGCAGCCAGTTGCGAACATGCATAGCGCTCATTCCAATGCGTCCAGAAGGCATGGGCCTTGTGCAGGCTTATCACGCGCATTGTGTGCCTTATGGGAGCGAGCCATGGAAGTACATACAAGGATTGAACAGAACGCGAAGAAAGCCGCATAGCAAGACGTTAGCACGCGTCCTCCCAGACTATCTGTTCCCGACTATAACAACAGCTATGCAGGTCCACGATGGTAACAATGGACAGTGTGTACATTGGAGCCAAAATCGTATGCTCACTGTAATGGAGGCCAGACGCGCCCAGGGATTCCTAGATGACGAGGTCATAATTGGATCGCCAGCGCAACAAATCAAGATTATTGGCAACAGTGTTGATCGAAAAGTCTCTACTGTGCTTGGGCTAGCTTTGAGAGAGTCGTGGCTCAGACAGCAGTCCCACGCCATTGAACGCCAGCACCACGACCGAACACCGGGGAGCTGCCAGCACATACGACCTCGAGCGCGGAGCCTGGGAGGATTCCGCAGACGATGGTATTGACGAGCACACTCAAAGTGATGAGCCAGTGACAGGTAGCCAATTCCGCAACACTCTGGTTGAGCAAAGCCGGAAGGGAACTCTGCGCTTGAGTGATGCGCAGAGACAGGAGATACGTGCTGATGGCTTCAAAGCCATCGTACGCAAGATGCCAGAATTGAGGTCCTCTTCGAGCTCGTAGACCCAAAATCTGCAGAGCGCCAGCGGATCGGCCTCGGGAAATCATGCCAAGCACAGTGTTGGGGGTTCGGAAAGGTTGAAGTCGGTCGGGAGCGAGACGCTTTCTGCAAGACACGCATACCCAGGCGCGCTGTCGACAAGGCGCAGCAGAGACTGGTCAGCGTCATAGCTGACATTGAGCCGCCAGTGCACATTGTTATCATGCAAGACGAGCGTCAACAAAAGAAATCTCATGGCCTTGTAGCACAGCCTCGATGGATCGCTTCACTCAAAATCCTCAGTACCCTGTCACGGCCTTGCATGCCTTTCCTTGATGCAAATGGACTTGACTGGCCACAGATCTTCATGTGCATGAACCCGCCATGCGAGTAATGTCCGAAACACCGCTTTCTATGACGAACCCAGTCGTTGACATTAAGCACTGCTGACTGCTCAAGGCTCAGACTGGTAGCCAATCCACAGTGAATGCTGCGAAATCTTCATGACGATGAACGTGACAGCCTGTAGTGACTTTCATCGGCTGAGCCAGAGCGAGGTACCCGCCCAAGTTCGCCTTCTTGCTCTCAATTTGATATCGCCAAGCCCATCTTGCTGAAGTCATGGTCTCCCCGAACACAGTCGTCGACCCGCCTGCTACAACATTGACCTTGCCTGACCGCCAAACGTTGGTCAAATCAAAGAATCTGTCAATACCAAGACGCCCACTCCAGTCGATCTTCACCATGATGCCTTCTCACAACACCACCTCCCAGCCCACCCTCATCCAAGACTACACAACACTGAACCTCATCTCCTTCGTCCGCGCGGAAACCACCATCCTTCAAGACGCCTGCGACCACCTCACCTCCAGGCAAGCCATCCAAGTCCGAGTGCAACAACGCCTCAGAAGCATCTGCCGCTACCTCCATTCCATCTTCCGCGCCCTGAAAATCCACACACCCGTCTCCCGCGCCGTGCTCAACCCGAGTTTCAAACCACCCCTCTTCTTCCGCTTCATCGAGCTCATCAGTGAAGGGGGCGACCAAGACCTCAGCTACAGCCGCAAGCAGCTGGTGAAAGTGCTCTCGGACGCCGTCGAGCAGCGAGGGCCATTTGGGTGCGAGCTGGGAAGCAAAGGGGAGAAAGAGGTGTGGCAGGATTTCCATCAGGCGATTAACGCGGCAGTGAGGCTGTATGGGTACAGCCATGAGGAGGTGGGGGTGTTCATCGGGTATGTGAAGGGGTTGCATGCGGTTGTGGCGGAGAGAAGGGATATCGGGGACCTGGTGAGCAGATTATTAGTGTCATGAAACCGGGTTGGCTCTAGCTGACAGCGTCGTAGCGATTCTACGGTTCCCAGGAACGACCAACAGCAGTTACTCGACTTGCTCGGACAGTCTGGGACAACGTCAAGTAGCGACCCGGTCGCGTGGGTTCGAGAGAGTCCATATTGATGTCAGCTCTAGACTGGTGACCTCAAGACCACATCTGGTGTCGAAAACCGGCCATGAAGAACCTGAACGGGTTAGCTTCTACGCGAACCAACATGGCCTGGCATACTTGTCCTCATAACATCGTCGAGACTCCGTGACATCCAAGCTGGAGTTCGCGAGCGAGCGGTCTGCTGCTTGTTCTCCATAGCCGAAATGATTCGCGCTGCTTGCACTTCAGCACAGAAGAGACCCGTCTTGACCGTGGGACGTCAGCATCACACTGAGCGAATAGTGCCCGCAGGACGCTGCATCGGTAATCCACGATTTTCGGTGGAGGAATAGTTCGAATATGCAACTCAGCGCTGATCAAGCCATGCTCTTCCATTTCCCACAGCCCGCTGGAACGCTCAAATGCCACAGATGCTGCCACGACTATTGTTACACTGCTTTTCACGAGAAGGCTCATGACTTGTTGGCTCTCCGACTCTTCCCAGGCCGCTTGGCCTTGTTACCTCCCTTCATCTTCCTCACCGAGAAGCCTCTCATGTCGTTCGTGCTCTCCTTGTCATTGCTCTTCTCGAATCTCTTCTTGCCTCCGAATCCGAACTTCTCATCCTTCTTTTGACGCTTCCTGTTTGGACCGTCTTTGTCTTTGCTTCGACGAGCGGCACGGTCTTTGCGGTCGGTCTCGGCGGCATCTTCGAGCGCGACGTCAAAGAGGCTGTCCTCGTTGGCGGAGAGCTCGGCGCCTTGGCGTTCTGCGAGAAATGTCAGTATGTGAGCAGTGCCCGCTGAATCGATACGTACTCCTCTTCAGCAGGTTGATCTTGTCCAACGTCTCTCGCTTCTCCTTCGCCCTCTCCTGCGTCTTGGCGACCTGGACCGCCTTGCCGAACTTCTTCAGGTCCCTCTGGCGCCGCGCATCTGCACTCGCCTTTTTCCGCGCTGCCTCGTCCAACTGCTTTGACCGCACCTTGCCCATCTGCTCCTCGCTCTTGACCATCTCGGCGAAGTAGTCGGTGGGCCGCGTGAATGGGACACCTGCCTTCTTCAGCCGGATGCGAGCTTCCTTGACGGCGTCGAGGGACTGGCGATAGAATGCCAATTCACGGGTGATGTCGTCTTCGACGTCGGCGACGGCGGTCGGCTCGGCGGAGGTGACTGAGTGAACGGCGGAGAAGGGGAGAGTGGACGGGAGGGCAAACGATGTGAGGCTTCGTTGCAGCGCGGCGGTGTTGTTGATGGTGAGTCGCTGGTGGGGGATGACGTCTGCTCGGGCCTCCGATGGCAGCGATTCGATGTCGGAAAGAGCAATGTCCTCGTGCTCCTCTCCGCCGTCGTAATCCCCGTCCTCTTCTTCCGCTCCGCCGTTGGTCTGTGGCAGCCGCTTCTTCTCGGGCGAGCCACCGGCGGCCGTGTAGAAGGTGTCGTCGCCCTCGTCCTCCGAGTCTGAGTCCGACTCATCCTCAAACGTGCCCAAATCTAGGCCTCCTTCCTCTTCCTCGTGGCCGTCGCCGTCGTCGTCGTCGTCTTCGGCATCCTCGCCCTCATCCGTCTCCCACCCATCCGCTGCTCGACCCTTCAGACTCTCCAGCTTGGCTGCGATTTCGGCCGACAACTCGCCCGTGACCGTCGCATCGGCGTCGGAAAGACCCTCCACCTCCAGCTCGTCGCCGTCAGCCTCCTCCTTCCCCGCATCATCACCCTCCAGCGCCGCGACGTCAATCTCGCTGCGCTGCTTCCGGGCCTTTGCCTTCTCCGCCTGCTTGCGCAACTTCTTCTGGCGCTCCTTGGCAAATTCCACGCGCTTGTCGCGGTTCAGAGCATCCTTGAGCTTGAACCCTTTGGCCATGGCGAAACATCTGCTCGACAACTAAAGTATTCTTCATCGCAACTTCCATTTTCCAAAATTTCCGCCTCGGCGCCGAAAGCTTCCGTCTCGACGCGGTCACGTGCGACGTCCTACATTGTAACATGGATGACCACCTGCATCCCACTTGCGATTTCTTGACTTTCATTCGTTATTATCAAGCCGACTTGCAGAGATCGATCACAGCCATCCCACCATGTCGGCTCGAGACTCCCCAGAGTCCACTGTCAGCGCTCAGATCAGGAAGCTCAATCTCGGCGAAGATGTATGTCATGCTGCTCGTCAACGCGACACGCTTTGCTGTGCAAGCAGTCAAAGACTGACGGCGGACAGAACCCAGATAACACGCCTTCGGAGTTGGTGGCGCAAGTCGACGACCTCCTCAACCAGCTCGGGGCCAAGTTCAGCGGCCTGTCGAGTGAGATACTGAGCAAGAGTACGTCACCGCCTACCCCTTTGTGCCACGATCGATTTGCTTGTACTCTACCCAAGGCCTGACCCAAAGCAGTGGACGATATCTCACGCCGGCTTGACAACCTGGAGGCTACCATCCAAGCGGGCAATGCGCAGGCAGATTCGCAAAGCGACAGCTAGCCGCAATTGCACTCGGTCACGAAAGCTATGATTTGAAGATTCCATCTGATTAGCGCGGCGTTGGACATGTGATGTTCGTATTCAAGGTATCTACTGCTAATGAGAGGAGCGTCCGCTCTGTCATCTTGGTCGCGAGTGCATCTCAAACGCATCGTGCAGTGTGATTGCGCTGCGGCCTGCTCAAGTTGCAATTCGTTCGCGCGGCTACCGACCAGAAGACGTGACAAGACGCATTGCATCGGTCACCTGCGTCTGTACCAAACCGCCGTACCGGAGAGTGTTCGTTTGCATTCGCCCGCCCCTCAAGTTTCGCATCATCACCTTCGACGACTCAACAACCTTCGCACGACCAGACCAGACATGACGGAATCTGAGCCGACGACCGCTTCACAGGGTATGTTGACGTTTTGCCGATTACAACAGCAAAGGCGCACCCTGACTTGACATAGACACGGCGACTCGTCTCTCGGTCGACGTGGAAGGCTCAGCAGACTCGCCGACAAGCCCAGCGGCCACTACTGAGCATGAGGCTGATGCTGCGGACCTTGAGACTGAGACTCGGCAACCTCTCGCAGACGAAAGCAATGTCTCTCATAGCTCAACGGCCCTCAACGGCCCTGGTTCTTCACCACGGCAGTCGCCGGTCGGATCAATGGCTCTAGAGCTTGCACAGCTGATGCTCGAGACTTTACTCCCAACATCGCCCACCTCAGGCTCTCTAGACCCAATCATGGACTCACAGGATCAGGACCCTCCGCCCCCATACAGCGCTCGTGACGAGCTGCAGGGTCCACCAAACAGCCCTGCAACCGTCAATGGCACCCCGACAGACATACCCGCAACACCTGATCAGCACAGGCAGCAGATTCCGAACCCCGCCACAAGACCTCAGCTGATCAAGGAGGTGGTCCAGCGCCTCATGGCCATCGATCACGTCCTGGGCAAACTCCGCGGCGTCAACAGCTGGACATACTGGCACCTAGGCTTCTGCTGCGGTCTCTTCGACGGCGAAACCCCCCGCCTGGCCCTCCGCCAAGCCCAATACATCACGAACCATCTCTCCGGTGCCAACGACGGTACAGACCTCACTGTCGCCGTCAAGGACCTGCTGGAAACTTATGGGCATGCACCGCCTGCCCCACCAATCACAGTCACGAGCTTGATGAGCTTTGCCAAGTGTGAGGAATTGCTGAACGACACAGCAGGCATGCTCGACACTCTTGTTCCGGGGAAGGGTGAGATCCTGCGGAAGCACACTTCTGTTGCCAAGGGCTTGTATTTCCACACGCTTTTGACCCAGCTGGACGAGCAGTTCGAACGCGGGATTAACAACCTCAGCGCTGCTATGGGTCTTTGAGGCGGGATCACGACGCGGGTTGTGGTGGGGCAAGGTATGGCTTAGGGCTTACTCGTAGCTCGAAGGAGGCGCGGCTGCGCATGTGGTGTCTTATGTTCGCGGACACGTACAGTATGTACTATTTCTTCCACAGCATCTCGTTGCTGGGCCGCGAACGCGAACGACATTCTCTCTCACTCAAAATAGCACAGGCAAGGAAAGTGGTTTCGCATGCAATGGACATAGGGGTACTGGATAGCATCATCATCATCATCAACCCATTAGTCCACACGTCGGCACGCATTCTCCAATCTTTCGCTCGGACTCTCCAGATCTTGAATCATGCCACGACCAGGCCATCAAACCCTCCCATATGACACTCGGGATACCACATTCAGGATAACCAGAGCGCAACTGCGCGCAGGTGTATGGTTGTACGTCATCGTTCATTCACAATCGCCTCGACCGCCGCCGAAAAAGAGCGCACGGCGAAGCGTCTCGACTAGTCATCAAAACCAAGTCCAAGCCAAAAGAATGTGCTCGCAAGCTCGATCACGGCTTTCATTCAATAGCCTCCGCCGCGCACCATGGCCTCGTCCGTTGATTGCCGCGCCCAAGATCCCCCGCGACCATACACGCCGCATCGAAAGGATCGAAGCACTTCAAGCCCTCGGCCGATACTCGCAGTCTCCACGACACGACAAGGAAGCCCATCACACGAAGAAATTCCCGACCCCAAGACGAAAATCTCGAAATGTCGCGTGGCGCTGAGAACTTGGATCGCAATCTCGGTGAAGCGCTCATGTCCACAACTAGTATGACACCACTAGCTATATTGCACTGTTAGTGTGGTGAAAGGCTTCGTGAGAATCCAGACATTGTCCTTACCAACACCACCCTGAGCACTTCGACACGCAGTCACAGATCCAACAGACTATGTACGGTTGCGGACGCGTAGCGAAACTGAGCCCTGCCGGAGCCGCAGCGACACTGGTTGCTAGTGTGCCAATAACGATGAGGGCGAGGAGGCGCTTGATGCTGACTTTATTTGCTATCAGTGTGGAGGGCTTCTTTCAAGACCTATTAGGGTATGTGTTACAGAATGTCGATCCAACACTCACGGTGTTCAGAATTGCAATCGCAACAATGGTCGAATGTCTTACTTATTTTCCGAGTGTGTAGAGAAGCGTTAGGTAGACAGATATGGAGATGCCCGGCGCACTTCACTTGTAGAGAGAGGTTGCAGAGGGCAGATGACAAAAGTATCATGTCTACCGGGACCGCACCGGATGGAGCTGTAGGTAGGGATTTTCTAGGGAAGCAATACAATGGGGACCGAACCCTGCAATCGGATTGCTACGGCGCTGGCATGCGAGACGCGATCCATCGGAAACATTGCCCAGCGCCTCGCAGCCCTTATCACAATCTTGTCCTGCCACTCCGCACACTCCCTCGCAGCCGCGCGAGTCCGCTTAGATCGGAAAATGTCTCTCGTGACCTCGTCAAGGCATCGCCAATCGAGCTTGCAGCTCCGGATCGCCGGGGCAACGATACTATAAGAAGATGTGCCCTTCCTGACCTCTGACCTCCTTTCTTTCATCACACACCGAGGACTAAATACTTCGCCTCTCACAGACCAAAGGCCAGCTTCAACGTCCTATCTACAAAGAAAATCGACGCCCATTCCTATCAGAAGAAACTCCTACACCTACAACCCTAGATCTCTACCGAAGATGTGCGTCCCTGGCCTCTTCACTCGCGCTCCTCGTAACGGCAACCTCCTTCTGCTCCGCAAACTCCTGCGATAAGGACCCATATGGCTGCGCATGCTGCCAGGCAACATGCGACTACACGTCCAATCCCTCCCAGTGCTATATCGATAGGTGCCTCAATGTTTGGTATGTTACTCCTGCTTGCTCAGTGGGGGTTTTTTTTTCAGGCACGGTGGGGGCGGGTTCAGGGGTTCGGGCACGGAGCGGTGGGGGCTGATGATTTCCGTATAATGTCATAGCGATCGTACCAGGCTGTGCAAACTCGGCGGGCTGGACTGCCGATCCGTTCTACTTGCACGAGACCACAACCGCTTGGCTATACGCTCAAATTGAATGGGGTTTTAAACACAATGCCGAAGTCATTGAACACTAGATCATGGTTGACGTCTTCAAAGTCATCGTTCGCTTCTATCGTTGTCCAATGCCAAGGAGGGTCATGTCCATGGTGTGAGGCTCATAGGCTCCCGGTATTTGCGATAGCATGGTACATGCAAGCGGCATCCAAGGATGACACGGCGGGTCGTGGGATCAGAATCTGCCACGATTGCACAGGCAGGGAGTCGAGTTCGGCGGGTCTAGGCGAAGGAACGGGGACTGACTTGGTAGTACATGCGACGCGCTCCGCTGCGCGGGTAGTTCAGAGCCGGCAGCCGCATAGCATGCTTTGATTGCGCCCATGAAAGGGTTTTATGATATATCACTGCCAGCCATTTCGGCTGGCTTGACGAGGTTCTCCACGCGTTCCCATTCCCAGAGCCACCATCCTCTGCATTTGGCAACAACTTTGCCGGTGACCAAGCCTAAAGGCAATGGACCAAAAATTCTGCTATCGCGGCTCCACCTGCCAGTACAGTCAGTGGACGTTGATGGTGAAAGTGCTTGATGGCCATGAGCCTCGAAAGCTCCGCACTGCATGGTGATCTCTGATGGGTCTCGGACGGTAACACTTCCTTACCTCTGATTGTCGCCTTCGACCCAGCAATGGCCCTCCGGTATCTGCAGCAACGTCAGAATTATGAGACGTCTCAGAGTACTCACTCTGGCAAAGCAGCGTGCACTACATCGCTCGCTGCTCCATCGAACGGGAGTCATCTCACCTGCAGAACCTGCCTCCTGCCCGACCCGTCGACGCTGACTTCGATGAAGTCACCGGGCATTCCCAGGAGCCGCTTCACCGCATATTCATCGACGCGGACGGGATGCTTGAAGCTCACGACGTCGCCCACTGTCAGACCTCTACCCCTCCTGTAGTATTTGGAGATGATGAGAGAGTCGCCCGAAGCAGCGAAAGATGGTAGCATGCTGATGCCCCAGGCAAGCTCGAAGGCGTAGAAGTAGGTGAGGAACGTATGTATAGAGACCGAGACGAAGGCAGCTGTGAGGAAGGCGCGGGTGATGACACGGGCAGAGAAGCCGATGCTATCAGGGCGTGAGGAGAGCGAGTGTGCAGCCCACGGCTTGAAGAGATAGCGAATGACTTTCTGTCGGCGTGTCTCTGGTGTTGGGGCTTGGGGTCTAGCTGTTGATGTAGACCTAGCGACTGGTCGTAAGGGCCTGATATGTGAAGACGGCGCCCGCAGCCTGAGGCTGAGGCTGAGGCTGATCTCGCTCAGCCCATAAGATCGGAGGTCGCATGGTCGCAGGAGACCGCGACGCAGCATCTCCAAGTCCTCGCCTCGCCGGCCTTTCCTTTTCTCATGTACAAACCCAAAGGTTGGTGATCGGGAAGGGGCGCACGCGCACCGTGGCTGTCGGCGATCGGCGGCACGAGCCGCTCTCACCAGCCACTATCCATCGGACGTGCGCCACACTGCATGCGCACCCTCCATCGTTGACCGCATACGACAACTTCCTCGACTGGTGTTCCTACAACACACATCTCGTGATTTTCCCGCACGGCTGCCCTCCCTGTGCAGCACCACGCTCGCTTCCATCCAACACCCACTACTCCGTTTTATCCCGCCGACCAGGCTTTTATCAGCAGTCTCGAACAATGACGTCCTCATAGCGACGCACGACAATGCCCCTAACATCCTTCTCCGACCGCCCGTCCAGCGAACATGGCACGCTCGCCTCCTCGCCACCACGAAGCCCACGCATGCGCCCAACAAAGTCACTCGCCCGCAAGCTCGAGCGCTGCTGCTGCCAGACGTTTGCCTATTTCCCGCTACTGTTTGTGTACGGCCTGACGACGTGGGCAGTCTGGGTCGAAGTCAGCGTCTCCTTCTTGGGCAGGACGACATGGTCGAGCTACCTTAAAGCGGGCGTGGGCGCGGCGCTATGGACGCTGTTGAACGTCAGCTACAGCGTGGCAGTCTTCACCAGCCCCGGGAGTCCGCTGGATCCCCGCGAGGATTGGAGCCTGAAGCGATCAGGCAGCAGAAAGGGCGGCGGCTATCAAGGTCTGCCCACTCACGAAGGCGAAGTAGACGGCGGCGATGTGTACGAAGGCATGACGATGGTCACAGCCAAAAGCACCGGCCAGCCTCGCTATTGCAAGAAATGTCAATGTGTGAAGCCTGACCGCGTGCACCACTGCTCCACCTGTGGCAATTGCGTGTTGAAGATGGACCATCATTGTCCTTGGCTGGCGACCTGTGTGGGATTGCGAAACTACAAAGCATTCCTTCTGTTCCTGTTGTACACAAGCACGTTTTGTTGGTACTGCTTCGGCGTCACCGCCAGCTGGGTCTGGGCCGGGATCATGAACGACACGCAGATGGAGGAAGGGCTGAGGGTTGTGAACACCATTCTGCTGGCAGTACTAGGAGGCGTCATTGGCTTGGTGCTTTCGGGCTTCACTGCATGGCATTTGTACCTGACCTTCACCAACCAGACAACCATTGAGTCGTTGGAGAAGACGAGGTATCTGACACCATTGAGGAAGCAGATGGAGCCTGCGCCTCATCGCGGCTATTTGTCACATGATCAACTGAATGATGAGGACCAGCCGCTGGGCGAGAGATTCAAAGCAATCAACGCGAATTCTCTGCCAGGCGTCTTGCGACCAGAGGAGGGAGAGGATAGCTCACGCGACCAGTCCCGAAGGGCGACACCCGAGCCACCACGTCGAGTCTACCACAACAGCTCGTCCCCTGCACAATCGAGCCTGCAGCGATCGTACGCTTCGTTGGAAGCTCAGCGCGAGCAAGAACGCTACGAAGCGTACCTGGATGAACAGGACAGTGAAAAGCTTCCCAACGCATTTAATCTTGGCTGGCGTCGCAATCTTTCACACGTCTTCGGCGACCAGCCTATGCTTTGGTGGCTTCCCGTCTGCAACACCAAGGGTGACGGCTGGGCGTGGGGAATTTCGCCAAGGTGGGGTGAGGCCCGCGATGAGGTGGCGAGAGAAAGAGAACGAAAGGCGCGTGAAGATTCTGTTTTCCGCCGCATGGACAGTGAGTCCTTGCAAGCTCAATATCCGCCACGCTTCGAGCCACCACAGCGTGACTATCGTTGGACGCCAGGTCAGGGCTTCGTGAACAATGCACCACCTCCACACAAGGCAAACACCAATGGCCATGTTCATCAGCACAGCCGCTCTCGATCCAGCGATATAGATGTCCAGATGCAGCCACTTGATCGACGGAAAACCCAAACGCCGCTGAGCAGCGATCCAGGTTACGATACCAGTAGTGACGAAGATGTCAAGCGGATGTACAAGCACGAACAGATCTACGGCACGGATAATTGGAATGACGTTCCGGATGAGATACTGGAATCGAAGAGAGGGAAAGAATACAGGAGTCGAAGTCGAGGCCGACGGAAAGGTGATTGATCTTCAAAGTGTATGAATCAAGCCTCTTGTCCTCGTCTCCGTGGAGGCTGCGCCCCAGATTTTATCACTCACATATTTCACACCCTTTACGCTCTTGCCCAAGTATCCCGGATAGGAGACTTGAGACAAGACTGCGAGTACAGGACTGGAATGGGAGCTCTAAGGTAATGATAGGTAAGAAAGGTCCCCACTCCTGTATCGTCAGCCCTTGTGGGCCCGGTCGTGCTCATGACCATAAGTACATAGCTGGACGTGACGCCGTCCGGAACTAAACGAAGGCTTTGGGGATTTGCGACTGGCAGTGGCCTCGATAGCGAAGTCTTCAAATGTCGATCCAACAAGCCGATCAGTGGATCCAGTTTCTACCGTGGGAACAGGGCTAAGGGACTGAAGGGCTGGCATGGTTGAGCAAATGATCGACGACACTTGTCACAAACCCTCGGCACTACTGACATCATGTTGGTAATAGACCGATAGGATCAAGTCCTTCACATTCATTGCACCGCTAGACCGAAGCATCCTGAGCTTGGGAGTCACAACATTCTTGACCGATATCATCATACCCTATACAAGTGCAGGGCCACATTGATGGTTCATCTGTCACAACACTCGCACCTCACACAGCAGGCACTCTCGCTGCGCCTCACCCTCACCAAAAGCTCGACCGAATCACCACCAAGAAGACCTTCTCCATATCCCACCTACGGACACCCTCTCCCGACCTTCAACGTGATGGAGCAGCAGTCCGCATTGCATTCTTGTTCAGAGACACCATTATTCCCACAAGCTTGAGACTTGAGCACGGGATTATTAGCGCATGAATGCTTTCTGTGCTGGTTGCGGCAGCCAGCATCGCCGTAGACGTAGGCGTCGGAGGACACACCGCCCCAGCAGCAGTCTTGCTCGAGGCTGCAGGCGCTGGCGAGGGGGAGCATCGCCATCGCAACAAGGGCGAGGACGCCGAAGAAAGATGAAAGCTGCATTTCTGCTTGTTGGTGTCGATTAGTCAAGATTTGCGGCCTGAGTCGCAACGTGTTAAAGAGCTTTCTTACTGTTTGTTGGCGAGTAGTGGTACGGCTGTTCTTTGGTTCTGCTTGACGACTGGCTGGCTGTGCGACCCTGCGCTCCTGGATGGACGGTTCTGCGGTCATAAGTAGTGCCCTGTCTGGTGGTCATCTCATCCGGTTAGATCTTGCTGCGGCGTCAAAGATACGCGTCACCGGTCAACATTATTTCGGCGCAACTCGTACGGCAACTGACCATCACAGACGAGCGGTTTTAGCGTCTCCAGCATGGCAACTATTGTTATGATATGTCTCAGCAATGGACACGAGATGCCGTCGACAAGTTCTGCAGCCCGGCCTAGCACATTGCTCTACGCACTGGCTTTGCTGACCGCTGATGCCAAGCACCAGGCTACCTCCAACGATGGTCTTCGAAAAGCGAGTGACTAGATCGTGCGGCTCTGCGCCATTGGCTTTGCCGTCAATCCTCGCTATACCGATAGCGTCGGGAGTGCTTTGAGGATATCGTCAATTGGTATATCCTAGTACAGAGTCGGCCGAGCCCAGGCTGACACCCGAGCCCACCCTCGAGCCTCCAACGGTCATTTCCAGGCACCTGACCCTATGGTTTGATGCTCTATGCACAACGATCGGCGCTGTAAGCGGCGAAGCCATCGATATGGCGGAGAGCGGCGAATGTCTGTGTTTGCCTGCAAGGGTCGGCGGAAGAGCAAAATTGTGTCGCTCCCGCTTCAAAGCGATATGGTTAGTCGGCACATCGCTAGACCGATGGTTGACGGTATGTCAGATGTTCTGAGTGTGTCGGTTCGAAACTAGGTCAACTAGTCTGCAAGGGCTTTCAGACAGGGGCCGTACTTTTAGCGCTGCGCACTAACAATGTGCTATGTTCAGTCTGTGGAGCCGGTTTGCAAAGCATGCAAACGGTAACCTTTGGTGATGGTGTAGTCCTCTCCTTGGCAAGCGACGGGACGACTTCGAGACCTTGTGGGCGCTAGCTCCGGCCGTACGGCACTTGTGGTCGCATCTGGTCGGGCATCATCATCACGAAAACAGTGCACAAATGCGATGACTGGCCGTGGCAAAACACAAATTCTTTCAATGATAAGCGTGAAACACAGCCTTCAGCCTATATCGACGTCGATCGCTTATCCTCAGCTCAAAGACAGCCGTCTATGTGACTTGTCGATCTCTTATTTTTAGCTCAAAGACGGCCGTCTAACTGGCGGTGTCTCATCTGAAGACGTCTGGACTGTGGATACAATGCCACTGTTGTACATCGAAACGCGAACCTGCCGGACGCTGGATATACTCAACCTCTCAAAGTTGTAAGGTTCAGGATTCTGCAATCGTGATTGTCTCATGCGAGTCGACACTCGAATTGTCAGCGATGCCGAACCGGCCACACGCTTCACAGGCCACCATTGCGGCGGTTGGGATTGAATTGTACCACGTGAGTGGTTGTTCTAGTTTGAATCTATTGCGTACCGAAAGATCATACTAGTTGCACCAAATCACCGCTAGCAAGACATCGTATCTGATGACGATGTCCTCCAGCCGGATATTCGACATCCTCACCGTCGACGGTGGCGTTGCTCGGGGTGCAACTACGGACGTACGATCAAAGCCCTGAAGCCACTATTCTGAGCCCGGTGGACCTTGAAGCTCAACACACCGCGCTAATAGGGACAGAGAATCCGAGCCTGGCCCATTTGCGCCATTCGCTGAGTACGAGCGCGCTGGCCTGCGGCTCGCGCAGCGGCTCTGTCTTAAGTTCCTCTCGTGTCAATTCAAAAAGCTCTCGCCCTTCCTGACGATATCTGGCAGCAAACGAACTCTAGCAGACTATTCTATACCGGGCCAAACCAACCAGACCGCTCCTGGAGCACTTCGGCAAACCCTTTCTCAGGAACGCAAGAGCAGTCCGACAGCAACATCAGACAACCAAAACTCAAGATGCACTCTATTTTCGCCCCCGCGACCACGCTTCTCCTGTTCAGCACAACAACACTTGCCGGCGATCGCAGATTCTACGACAGCTGCCGTTGCGCAAGCCTCAACGTGGCCGGAAAGGCCGGCGGAGTCTCGTTACTCGAAGCTACCAAGAAGGCATGCGACGTATGGACATCCCGGGCGGATGGTTGGCAAGACGGGACCTGGGACGTGGTAGACGGCTGGTGCAAGATTACCAGTGGAGACAGCGCAAATCGTTTCGTGGGGGATACATGGTGGTCTATTTGTGTGGACCAAGCTGGAGCAGACTCGGGGCAGTGCACCCCATATGAGGGATTGAGCTGATGTGTGCCTGCAGCGAATGGCGTCACCTGGACAGTCTCAGGATGCGAGCTCAGTCGGATGATATAGGGGTCTCAGGCTTTGGCATTCACTCCGTCAAGGTCCAAGTAGCAGAGCCTCCATGCAGCTACGCCCTCTGGTGTATGTAGATTGTCCACGGACAGGTTTTTTGTTGGATGTGCAATCTATAAAGCTCCGGACAAGACATGCTCTGAACTCTTCCTGATCATTGTGCCTTTCACACAATAAATATTACACTCGAGGCCACAGAAAATGCAATGCAGCTTTGTTCACAGATCCTTCGAATCCAATCATTATAGGATGCACGTGCATGTGTATCGTGACATCTGCAAGACTAACAACAAGGGAATTACTACAAGGTTGATGCATGCAGTACCTATTGATATGTCTTAGAGATATTTAATATATTAAGCGGTAGCCTGAGGCTTGGCGTCTGTCTCACTGCTACAGCTATGTTCGGGTTGTCCTTCGGGGTCTGACCTTTCGTAGGACTAATGGGCCCTAACCAAGACGGCTGATGGGACCGAAGATGCAAGATACACGTGAGACTAGAGCCGGATAATCGGATAATCAGAGATCAACAGTCTGGTCGTAGGGTTCGTATTCGCATCATGAGCAACCCAGATTTCTCAGACATCGCGTACGGCAGTTTTCCCACCAACCGCGCCATCGTTTGGGTCCGGTCACTTGAAAGCGAAGGCATCCGAGGGGCCCAAAGATGGCGGTTCCGACAGTATATAGCCAACAAATCATCGTCCTGCCATGTCAATTTGCAGCAGCAGCGAAGCAATCTTATCCATTCCTCCAACGATACCACGCCCCTGACAAGATATATATATCATCTCTTGACTGTGACTACAACAACACACACCAAGAACGACAGCAACAGCAACAGCAACAGAAACTGCAACCATAACCACAACCACACGGCAAATGCGCTCTTCTACCGCGGCTATCTCCCTCCTGCTCCTCAGCACCGCCGTCCTTGGCGAGGAGAAAGAGAGGTGGTGGTTCAAATGTAAATGCATGTCGGCCAATACCAATGGCGTTGCTGATGGCATTGAATACGACGCATCCACCGTCTCCGCCTGCGGCAAATATAGCGACGACCACAACGGATGGCTGGACGTCCCGTGGGGACTCTGGTGGGAAGTCAAAGATGGTTGGTGCCAGGAAAAGTCGGGCAGTCTCAGGGGGGGCATCAAAGGGAATGACTGGTGGGAACGATGTACACTTATGGGCGCACGATCGGGCCTTTGCATAGACGAGCTCAAATGAGGTGGTCGACCGGAGAGGAAATGTATCGTGACGCGAGGGATAGGGTGGTGGCGCTAGGTGATGTGTTCTTGCTGATCCATGAAGACTGTGGCTTGCGAGGAAGGTTATCTCGCTCAGACGAGAACGACAGGACTCTACCGTCGATCAACTGTGTTAACGCGGAGGATACAGTTGCCTTTTGTAGCATATCAGCATCGAGGCTCGTCGCATTGTACACTCACTGTTGTATCTGACTAGAAGATATTTCTATTAATGTCATAGTATATTCGAGTTGTCAATCCATTCCAAAGACGAGTCTAGTCTGTCGCCCATAATCGAGCCACAGGCGTTTGGCTAATAAAGGGTTGCACCTGTTATTTCGATTGTAGCCAGTCGTAGGCAAAATTGAAGGGTCGTGAACTAGGTAAGAAAAAGCCGAAGAGAAAATGAAACAAGAGGCTAGACTAGAGACATCGATGTCTAAGATACGTAAGCACTAAGCTTTTCTGCTTCGCGCAAAGAGTCTCACTTTAATGACCGTTGTATCGCTACATGCGGGTAGGCAGATGCGGCGAGCGATATTACTCCCTTCAGGGTTAGGGTTAGGGTTAGGGTTAGGGTTAGGGTTAGGGTTAGGGTTAGGGTTAGGGTTAGGGTTAGGGTTAGGGTTAGGGTTAGGGTTAGGGT
>ML995968.1:0-26043 GCA_010093825.1 Teratosphaeria nubilosa
AGAAGAGGGATAGTGTTATAAATTAAGACTCTAACACTATAATTAGACATACTAAGAGAGGAACTCTAGTAGAGACCTAGCAAGAGTTACGTGTTAAGACTAATTACTCTACATACTAATTACTAATTAGTACTAAGCAAACTAATTACTAAGCACGCTAATTAGACTAATTACTATACAGCTTAGAGCTATATATAGAAACGCAGAATAGACTTATTCAGACTATATTTAACTTATGTTAGCAATTAACTAATTAGAATTAACTGTTATTAAACTCTTGTTATTTATTAGAACTACTTAGCACTTCTTCCTCTTTATATACTTATCTAAAGAATACTACCTACGCTAATCTCTTAGAGCTAACTATATATATGCTAAGGTGTTTAGTATATATTACCTCTACTAGTTAGTTATTAACATCTAGGTGCTATAATTTTACTATATACTATAATGTCTTTATAATCTAGTAGAATCTTTCTACTATCTATCTAGAATGCGCTTTATTATTAAAGTCCGCTATTTGCTAAGAAACATATCTTATATAGTTTCTTCTACTTATCTACTATTATCTACTATTAATACGTAGGTCTTATAATATATTTATATACATATTAATTAAATATAAGTACTTCTATTCTCTAGTTAATAACTAGGTTATATCTTCTTAATTAAGAATTACCTAGTATAATATTATGTCTAGCTATTAGTATTATGTTATAATT
Organism: Teratosphaeria nubilosa; assembly: GCA_010093825.1. Classification (NCBI taxonomy): domain Eukaryota; kingdom Fungi; phylum Ascomycota; class Dothideomycetes; order Mycosphaerellales; family Teratosphaeriaceae; genus Teratosphaeria; species Teratosphaeria nubilosa. Next base: position 723 of record ML995968.1, read on the forward strand.
TAAGTTTTATGTAAATATAGAAACTAGTTAGTAGTCTAAGATAATCTCTTTATAATACGCTTAAGTAATATATAATAGAGATACTATCTCTCTATCTACGTTAGATAAGCGTAATCTATTTACTATAATTACCTTATATCTATCTAGTTTCTAGCGCGTTATAATTATATTTGTTTAAACATAGTCTTTTAATATAAAGCTACTACTAGCTCCGCTATTAATTATTACTATTATAGATGTTCTATTTATAATACTTTTAGATCTAAAGACTCTAGTCTTCTAAATATTGTCTATACTACTAGAATTATTTTCTTAAGCCTTATAAATATTATTATACTTATGTTAACTAAATAGTAAAGTATTACTATATTCTAGAGCTAGCATTCTATAGATTCTTATAGGTTATTATTATTATTTAAGCTCTCTCTACTATTCTTATATAAGGAGCTAGTTTTTCTAGTACTTAAGTATCTTTTTTCTAACTTGTGTCCTAATATAGTTTTAGTAGTAAGTTGCTTCTTACTTTACTTTGTAGCTTTTATTTAAAAATTTCCTACTATTCTATATATTTAAGGACCTAAATAGCTTATACTATCTAAAACTATACTTATAGTGCTTAGATCTAGTCTCTTATTCTTTTGTAATATATAGGCCTCCTAGGGTAATATAGCTTCTAATTAGTAGCATATCTTAAATATATTATCTAAAGCTTACTTCTTAATCTACTAATTAATACTTCTAGAATATTCTTTAAAGCTACTTAATTAAGAAGTTAAATTATTCTAGGTATAGATAGCGCTTTTGTTCTAGCGTTAGAAATACTTCTTTATATTATCTAGTAATTGTAATAAACATATCTATAGCTTCTATATAGCCTAAAATAGTAAACTTAACTAACTTATCTTAGTTTATATTATTATTACTATTCTTTTCTTTATTAGATATAGTATCTTCCTTACTATCTCTAGCTTTTATCATATTATTATCTTGCTTCTTGAAAATATTAACTTCCTCTATATATTATTAGTCCTGCTTTTCTATAATAACATATACTAACTCTATAATATATTCTTTCTATAGTTCTCTCTTATTATAAGGTTCTACTAAGTTTCCTATAAGACTATTAGCTATTTTTTATATTAAATTATAGCTTATTAGATCTTATAGCCTTATCTCTAGTTATTATAAACATAGGTCTACTTTAGTTCTCTAGATAGTAGTAACTATTATACCTACCTTTTTTTTTTATTAAGGTGTTTTAGGCAGTTATTATTGTAACATTCTAATTAATCTTTTGCTTCGTATAGCTCTAATATTCTGCTCTATGTTATAGATAGTTATATAAGTTCTTAATCTATTCTTAGATTTAAGTTATAGTATAAAGGTTTGTCTATTCTTTTTTCTTTATACTCTTTACTTATGTTATTATAAGCTACTTCTATTATAATCTTCTATTCTAGTATATTCTCTAGATTATTAGAAATATTATCTATATATTCTATAGATCTAAATTTATATTCTAAAGTTATAGGTAATACCTAGCTAAGAGTTATATCTAGCTTCTAGATTGCTCTACTTACTAGTTCCTTCTACTCTATAGTAGAGTCCTTAGTCTAGTTATCTCTTATATAGTATTTATTAAGCTAAACCTTATAACTACTTATAGGTAGATCTTACTTCTCTAGTTCTCTATTATATTCTCTCTAAGACTCTTCTTAGTTAGAGGTTCTAAGAATTATATTAAATTCCTAAATTTGTTCTATCAAATTAAAAACTATTTTTAGTGTACTTTATTCTTTAACTTATAGTTATATTATTAACAACTAACTAGTAGATTATACGTACCTTAGTATGCGTAACCTAAATAGGTAAGCGTTAGTAGCTTCTTTAGATAAGTATGCAATAAGAAAGAAGTACTAAGTAGTTCTAATAAATAATAAGAGTTTAATAATAGTTAATTCTAATTAGTTAATTGCTAACATAAGTTAAATATAGTCTAAATAAGTCTATTCTACGTTCCTATATATATAGAAGAAAATACTACTTCTCTTAGCATTCGACTATTTAACTATTAAACTAGTTAGTTAGTTAAATAGTCGCTAAGCATAGTTATATATTTAAATACTAATTTCTTTTCTTAGTTAGGCATATATTTCTTTATATAATATGTTAAGTTCTATAGTACTATATAATTAGTACTATCTAATCTATAACTATAACTTGTATACTTGCTTGCATGCTTTCTATACTCTTCTTAATTTATAATATCTATGCTATATATCCTATCTTCGAATATATATAGTATCTAATTCTAGTTCTTTTACCTTAGGATTCTTTTCTCTTAGGTCTTCTATTATTAAGTTACTACATATTATTTATTTTCTAGTCTATAGTATTATAGTTATTACCTTAATTATATCTTTCTCTAGTATAGCTAGTAGATATAAAGCTATATTTTCTACTACTATAAATATAGTATCTTTCTATTATACGCTTATATAATATATTATTAATCTAGATTATGCTCTTAATTATTTAGTCTAAATTATTATTTATAGCTTTATTAAATATTAATTTATTCTTTATGCTATTCTTTAAACCTTATTAGAATATAAATATTAGAGTATTATTATTCTATTTAGTAATCTAAGCATATTACTTAATCTTAGTAGTATAGTTAGATGCTAATATTTTCTAGGCTAAGTGTTAAATAACTCTAGTTCAAACTTCCTTATTATTATAAACTCTATAGATTCTATTAAGTTCTTTCTTAAACTTATTAAAGTTTCTAAAAAGTTCTTTTTTGTTAGTATTATTACTAAGGTACTTAGTAAGGTAGAGTTTAATCTATTTCTAAGCGTTGCTATATAGATATATAGTAGCAAATAAGGTTTTATTTAGCATAATATGATTAAATAAGAAGTATAACTATATCTATTTAAGCTATTTCTTAAGCTTAACTTACTCTCTATAACAGAGGTCTAGTTTAGTAACCTTTATAGTAGAGTCTCTTCTTATAGTCCTTACTTATACTAATTCTCTAGTATCGCTTAAGGCTAGGATTTCTAAAGTGTTCCTTAATATAGAACTTATACTTAAGAGTATTTAAAGTATTAAGAGCGCGACTAACTAGTAGGTTATATGTACTAAAGTATATAATAGCCTAAATAGGTAAGCTTTAGAGGCTTCTAAAGATAGGTTCTTAAAGATAAATAAGTACTAATATAAAGTAATAAATAATAAGAGTTTAGTAATAGTTAATTCTAAATAGTTAATTGCTAATATAAGTTAAATATAGTCTAAATAAGTCTATTCTATATTTCTATATATAGAAGAAATCCTCTTCTACTTAGTTAATTATTCTAATTAACCTGCTTAGTTACTTAGTCTACTTAGTTAACTAGTCTGCTTAGTTAACTAGTCTGCTTAGTTAACTAGTCTGCTTAGTTGCTTAGTTAAGCGACTAGTATATTCTCTATTCTACGCGCTAATTATTATAGTAATTCCTATTATTTATAACTAATTATTATAATAGTTATAGATAAGTCTAGTAGAAGATAAGGAAGAGTAGTATAGTATTAATAAGAAGTAATATCTAGTATAATATAGCATAATTTAATATAGTTATTAACAAGTAGAGAAGACTTAATAAGATACTTAGGCTAACTAATAAGTATATAATAAGTATTATTAACGCTATAAGAGCGTAGTAGTATTAAAATAGCATATTTGTTAGAGTATTAAAAAGGGAGGAGGTGCTTAGCCTGGCTGACATAAGCAAGAGGGGTATATAGCTACTTCCTGTTAATACTTCCTACAATGACATGCTTTACTACCCGTACTTTGTCACAAAGGCCTCTCTATCACGGCATTGGATAAACCGTTGATCCGAACTTGCAGCGTCACTGCAGGTCGCGCGACTCTCGTTGCGTCGGTGCGACATCTTCTCTGCGAATAGTAGTTTTTGTCGGAAAGATGGGTAAAGGTGAGAAAGCACCCCATATCACCGTTCAGATCGTATGCTAATCATCTCGCAGGCACCGACAAGCTGTACGTATGTTTCTGCGACCTCTGCCACAACAACGATCCTCACTAACGGCCGACCAGATCACCCACAGCGAGTGGAACAGCGAAGACTCCTTCGGCGCATCCGCAGGCGCAAACGCACGCCAAAAGACGAATGCTGGCGCCAACTTCAAGCGGCTGCCCTTCAACTTCTGCGCCGTCTCCCTTCAGCCTTTCTCGCATCCAGTATGTACCGCCGATGGCACGATATTCGATTTGACCAACATCCTGCCATGGATCAAAAAGCATGGGACGAACCCGGTCGATGGCAAGCCACTGAAGAGCAGCGAGCTCATCAAGCTTGACTTTGCCAAGAACGAGGACGATCAGTATGTAGATCCTGTCACGTACAAGATCTTGACGGACAACACGCATATCGTTGCGTTGAAGAATACCGGCCATGTCTTCTCCTGGGACACGGTCGTAAGGCTTAACATTAAGGCTAAGAATTGGAGAGATCTGGTGAGCGATGAGGAGTTCAAGCGCAGCGACATCATCACTCTACAGGACCCGCAGAACATCGAATCGCGGGATTTGAGCAAGTTCAAATACTTGCAAGAAGGTGTCAGCACTCTCACGCCCGAGCAAGAGGCTGAGCGGTCGGCTGGCGTGAAGGGCGAGAATCTAGGGTCCGCGGCTAAGATCTTGAAAGCGAAGGAGGCTGTTGAGATGAGGAGGGCGGAGCGCGAGAAGGCAACCAACGGCGGCGGATCGACAGAGGCACAGGCTTTGGCGACTGCACGGAAAGCGCATGCGGAGGTTGCAAAGAGCTCGAAAGCATCCAAGCCGGCGCCATACAATGCTGCCCAGTACACTTCAGGCGCTGCGGCGGCGTCGTTCACATCTACAGGGCTTACACCGAAAACATCGAGCGAGCGAGCGATTATGAGTGGCGAAGAGTACATGCTCAAACCCAAGCGAGTCAAGTCGAAAGGCTATGCCCGCATCTCTACCACCCACGGCGACCTCAGCATCGAGCTCTACCCAGAATATGCACCAAAGGCTGTCTGGAACTTCATCCAGCTCTCTAAGCGAGGCTACTACAACGGCGTCTCATTCCATCGCAATATCAAGAACTTCATGATCCAAGGTGGTGATCATACTGGGACAGGGAGAGGAGGACAGAGTTGTTGGGGCAAAACTTTCGCAGATGAAGTCGATGGCCCACTAACCCACGACAGTCGAGGCGTCATCAGCATGGCAAACAAGGGTAAAGACACAAATACAAGCCAATTCTTCGTGCTATACAGAGCTGCAGCACATCTAAATCGAAAGCACACCATTTTCGGCAGAGTTATAGAAGGACTGGACACTACCCTAAAACGACTCGAAGCCATTGAAGCCGACGACAAAAGCCGCCCATTGACCGAATGCAAGATCGATGAGATCGCCATCTACGTCGATCCCTTCGAGGATTTCTTGAAGCAGCAATCGGAAAAGGAGGCTGAGGAGGCAAGGCAGGAGCAGTTGAGATTAGAGGGTGGCGCGGAAGATGATCGGACGACGTGGACTGGGAAGAGGATCAGGGCGTATGGGAAGGTGGAGGGAGGTGATGGTGGAGGTGGGGTTGGGAAGTATTTGAAGCAGGCGAAGGAGGAGGGCAAAGGCCGGGCGGACGAGATTATAGGGGAGTGGGAGGAGCCGGATCTGGAGCCGATGAGGAAGAAGGTGAAGGGTGGTGGTGGGTTTGGGAATTTCGATTCGTGGTGATGTCGCATTCGCTGTTCAGATGAGCCATGGTCCCATAAGCATTGGCCAATGAGCTTTCGTTACCATCATTGCCTGCCTGCCTGCCTAACGTTGCACGCGCTGGGCCTTTGTGGCACGGGACCTGCCGAAAGTACTCATTCAAATATGTCCGCGCTAGTCTGCCCGCCGCCACTCGCGCTCAAACGCCCTGAGATCCGCTCGTCTTCGCAGACTCATAATGGCCTCGCCTTGCAGCTCTCCCAAAGTCGGCCCTCGAGCACTCTCGTCTCGTGGCATCGTGCCCGTGCTGGTTGCCTTCAAGCAAGTCTACAACTCTTGTCAGAACTCCTATCTGTCCCGATATCTGCTCGGTGTAGCATACTCACAACCTCCCTACGCGCAGTGCTCTTCAACACGAGAACTTGTACAACGCTTGCCAAATGCGAACGCACGACCGTTCAGCAGTCCCAACATCTAGGCAACTTCTCGCTGCCCCACTCCCTCTTCCATGCGATCGACGATCCGATGCAAAATCGCTCGAGCCTTTGCGCAAGACGCGGTCATTTAACTCGACCATTTTGAGGCCGATCTCGTCCGAGAGACACAGCTGATGATCGAAGGCCTTGCGGGAGCCCATCGGATCAGATGGGTTTAGAACCACCGTCATGATCTCCTCGGAATCCATGAAGCCGTATACATTGCGACAAGCACAGGGAAGGAGCGAGTGGTCACTGCATGATCGAAGCCTTATGTGATCATGGTTTAGCTTTATGTGCGCCTCCCTTTTTCGGAACTCTTTCCCTTTTTCACGAGTGGACTCACGGGGCGCCACCTTGCTGATGCTTTTCAGGGGGATCTGCAACAGATGAGGCTCCATGTATTGAGACCGTTCCCTTCAAATACTCCGGGATCCGTGTCCCTATCAAAAGACAGATCTAGTCTTTCCCGCTCTTTTTCATCCCGGGACCTCCCCAAAAGCGCCTGCCGGGATCTTGCCATTACGGGATCTTGCCATAAGTTCTAGCCAAGCTCCCCCTCGAGACCCGGTGCTGGCCACGGGGATTGACCAGCTTGTACATCTTCACCTGTGCACGAACGTAATCGTCGCCCAGATCCCGTTTCATATCTGTCTCAGGATTTGATGTCGTAACGCGCTTGCTCTCAGTAATGGCACAATGACGGTCTCCATGCCCTCGCGCTTCTGGGGCTGGATGTGCGCGTCTTCAGCTCCGAGCTGGTCTCGACGGCTGTGAAGCTGCATGGTAAGTGCTGGAGGCGATCATTCTAATTGTAGATACAAGCAGCTGAGATCTTCTCTGCCGTAACTTTAGAGGCTTGGCTGGCAATAGCACGCGCAGGCCCTCCCTTGCACATCTCAAGATTGGATACACCACGACGCGCCGAATAGTCCGGCTGGCAGAGCTGTAACCTAAGAACGACGCCCTTCAGTGCGATAACAGTTGACTACTGAGCACTGCGACAAAAACATTAGATTACGACAGGTGACTATCTAGATCTTTCATTCCAGCCTAGCAGACTTGGCATCTCAACCTCGCCTGGTGCATCCTACATATTTGGCGAAGCCAGCACGCCAATGCCTTTCCAACTCGACCTGGGTTCCGCATGCGTTGAGCATGGCAGCGCAGTGACTCTTTGACTGGGATTCGCCTCGCATCTTGCGCACGGCGTCACCTGCCGCTGAGAGACACGTTCACTCCGGACCGCAAGGGGCTGCGGTCTGTGGACGACGCCTTTTGCTTACGGGCCACGGCCCACTGCGCAGTGCACGGATGCGAACAGTAGACTCGACCGATGTGGCGACGATCTAGTGCTCAGGTGATCTCGCGCTTGGTCATTGCACGGCCAGAGCCTGCTCAGAGGTCGCGACTTTGGCGCAGACCTCAGCAAGTCTCAGCCATTCGGACGTCGAGATATCGAAGTAGTGCTTTTGAGCAGCCACTATGTGCGCCCTTCAGCCAAGATTGTAGAGCAAAATCTGCATTAGGGCGGCAGCAGATAGCGCTCTCAAAGAGTACCTGAGAGAGCCAGTTGCAGATGACGACGTCGATGCTAAAACCGGTGTTGAGGTCGAGATTATGCTGCCAGTGCTGATCTCCGATTGCGTTGAGGTGGCAGCTTGCACATCAATCGTTGTCGCACTCCCGACCAGCTGGTAGCGGTTGTCAGAAGCCGTGACCACAGTGTAAGTATACTCAGAAATGACCACGACAGCCGGAGGCCTAGATGCTGGTTCTGTGTCCACCGAACGGGACGCGCTTGGCTCCCTGCTCATACCGATGCCTGCAGCAATATTGCCTGCAATGTCGTCTGAAGCTCCAGTCGCGGTGGCGGCGGCCAGGGTGAGGCAGGTTTCTGAGTTGGTAAGAACATCCAAGCCACCGCTTTGTACCACATGAGTGTATGTGACGGACTGTATAACCACAACCTTGGGCGCTGAACCACTCGTCTGAGCGGCGCTTCCACCTTTGCCCTGGCTCGCAACACTTTGCTGGCCTTGACCTCCCGCACCCTGCTGGCCTTGACCTCCGGCGCTCTGCTGGCCTTGACCTCCGACGCTCTGCTGACCTTGACCTCCGACGCTCTGCTGACCTTGATCTCCGGCGCTCTGCTGGCCTTGATCTCCGGCGCTCTGCTGGCCTTGACCTCCGGCGCTCTGCTGGCCTTGACCTCCGACGCTCTGCTGACCTTGATCTCCGGCGCTCTGCTGGCCTTGACCTCCAGCACTCTGCTGAGAGCTGCCACCACTCCCGCCGCTTGGAATTTGCGGCGCAGGAGTACTTTGAGCAGATGCACCAGTCCAGCTTGGTCCAGCTTCAGTATTTTCAGCAAGAGCCGTTGCAGTGATGTAGGTGCTCAAGCCAACCCGTGATGCAGGACCTCTAGAACTCTGGACTTGCGAACTTCCCTCAGCAGCGGGCGTTGGTGTTGCCTTAGCAGGCCTCCAAGCGACGCTAATCTCACTATCTGCCGACTGCAAAGCCTTGGGCGGATCCCATACTCCGTCCGGGTGTATTCCGCAGCCCGGTCCCCAAATCCTCGCAATGGCATCGGTCATTGTCCTGGGAGGCAAAATCTGCGGTTGGTAGTCATTGTAAATCGTCAGATTCTTGTCCTTACGCCAGTCCACGTTCATGGCGTCCAGTCCAGCCCAGCGTAGTGTGCCGTCGAAATAGGCATCTGCAGGCACCTCTTGGTAACAATCAGGGTGATTCCCCTCGCTTGCATATTCGCCGTCTGCACAATGCCAATTGAGATCGGCATAGTTGAAAGGATAGTGTTCGGCAAGCGCTCTGTCGCCTCGAACACTCTGCACTTCTTCTGGGTTGACTGGGATGATCGTATCTGTGATGACCGGTCCGCAATCATCAGCTCGGGACAGTAGGGCAATTGACAAAGCGGCTGTGGGACTCGTGAGTGTCAAGTTGGATGTAACGAAAGTGATTGGTCGAGTGCCAGTTGGGCCTGGAAGCACCGTCGCCGGCTTCCCGCAGAGGTCTCCAGATCCTGGTGCAGTGGTCACGGGCCAGTAAAGGAGCCTTGCATAACTCGCGACAATCTGGCAGTTATCGCATGCCTTGCCAGCGGAGTTGGTCGTGTAGGATTGTGTCGTTGTAGAAGTAGTGCATGGCGGGGTCAAAACACCTTGAGTTAATTTACCAGCAGATGCGAGGGGCTCGTAATGAGTTGACCATGAACTCCAAAGAGAAGCGCAGTCATTAGGCCCTATCGAACATGGCGGCGGTTGCGTGAAGCTGGTCTGGCGTACAACGTTGGTATTCGTGTAGGCGGTGGTGTACACAGAAGTGTAGCCTGGCCCAGTACTGACATGTCCAACTACACGCGGGTGGCCATCACACAGAGTGGTCAGGCTGGTGACTTGTGTCGGGGCTTCTGAGATCGACGTCTCGGTGAGAGTGTTTGCGTACGTCTCAGTAGCGGGAGGTGCCGTGGAGTAATATGCGAGCGAGGCGTTGTTGTACGCGAATAATTCTGCCTGGCACCTTTCCGCATAGGCGAGGCCCAATCCATCGGTTGGAGAGCCACTGGTGGTTGGAGAGACACTGGTGGTGGAGATAGTGGCGCTGGCCACTGCGCCAGAAGCAGCAGAGGGCCAGTCACAAATTAAAAGCCATACGACGAATGTTACGCGCCAGAGGCCACCCTTGCCCATCGTCTTCGGTCCTGAGCGCTGATGTATAGACAGCGCATGTCGTGGGAAGGACTGGTGGAAGTCCCCAACCTTTTTGATGGGCCAGTGTTGATCTTCACTTGACGTAGAGCCTCCGTACAAACCTGGAAGGCTTGTCAGAGCCTGGGTTGACTCGAGTTGAGCGTGCTCTTGCGAGGCAGCCCCAGTCATAATTTACGAATTAAGCACGCACGCGTCGGAACACGAGACGACCCAGGTTTGTCTTTGGTTCGGTCGGGGCCAAGCGGCGGTGCATCTTGGCAAGACGGGACACGACGGTGCCCAGAGCGACGGCATCACCAGGTCGTCAATCAGTTTGAACATTTGACTTCATTCTTGTTCCAATAATGCCCCTCATATATGTCCGACACAACGGGACTGAGCAGAGAGGAACCATGTTTCGTTGTTCGACGAGAGAACAGCCGCCGTGCGGCAGAGAGATAAAATGACGACGTTAAAGTCATTATTCTTGGCGCTGAGAGACAACCTGGAATGGAGGTGTGACAGGTGTCGATACGGAGGTACGAGGACAGCGCTGCAGGTGGGAACGAAATGTGCTCCACTGCTTGATAGCTGAACGGGAAGATGTTGCTGTCAATGCGGACCTCGGGAGTATGCTGTGTGCCGGCGCAAGCAGCCTCAAATGAGCATGACGCTGTCGAGCTTCACGCCTTGGCGACTACGCACGAGCTCGTGGACATGGTGGGTGCACAATAGATCTCTTCGCTGATCGTAGATGGACCGCTGAAAACTCGGTTGAATTTTGGCTGATGAGTCGCAGCAGTATGGCCGAGCACGCACTGGGACCCATCCGCACGGCTTTCTCACTAGGACCATTCTTGATCTTCTGCGGGAGCCTGCTTCTCATGAAGGCGAAAGGGCCAAATTTGCGAGGCCGGGCTGACAATGCTTGACAAGTGTAAACCAAGGAAGGACTGTCCTCATTAGAAGAAGCTGCAGCTGTTGACGCCCTAAGCCAAGGCAAAGACCACGCGCTACGATGTGCTTTGATTTTTGCAGACACCGCGGCACATTTCGCAGACAGTATGAGCTTGACCGCCACTATGCCGCGCAGCAAATCAGCTATGACAGGTTCGAGTGTCCTGTAATCAGTTGCTTCCAGGGCACATCGCAAACGTCGTTCGCGAGGCCGGACAAGCTGACGGTAGCTGCGGATGAGAGAGCAGTCTCGAGGTCTTCGCCATACATGCGAAGCATTAGGTTGCCATGGGGGATGGAGGCAAGCGAACATCACAACTGGAATTCCCAACGCAGCTTCTCCGGCTTACGCAAGATGCCCGCTGTGGCGCTGTCGCAAGCATGTCAAGCTGGACAAGCTCACGGAACACGTGCTTGGCCATCAAAAAGACGAGATCCGATCCATCACGATTGAACTGCGCTCAGAGCACTACTACACCATCACAAGGGATTGCACCCACGACGACTCAAACTGCGACTGCGTAACCTCTAGGCTTTGCAGTATATGCCCAGTTTGTGGCCTCCCATTCCAGGATCATGCTGCATTCGAGCAGCATTTCCATGAAACACATGCTTGGGCCGGATCAAGCTTCTCATCTGAGCCTTTGGGTACGCCACACGAGTGCTGCTGCCAAGACTTCTGGAGACAAAAGAAAGTCTATCTGGAACCACAAGGAGACATTCCGTCCGGTGCGAGCTTGGGAGTTCACCCTCAGGGTTAACAAGGTAGCTTGACGCTCATGGAATTGGCCCCGGTGGGACTCGTCGTCTATGGTGCAAACTGCAGACCACCACCTCGACCTCCTCAACGACGTCACCTGGCTCAAATCCTACCGCCTTCCGACCCTTCGTCTATACCCAGACTTTGCCAACCCCCCAACCATTTGGGACGACCTTGTCCACCCAGCCCCCGCCTCTCAGGCCGAAGCTGGACCCAGTGGTACACTCACCGAAGGCTTGACCGAGTTGTAAGATGCTCACAGCGACAATGCGGACAGGACTGCACACAAGCCGTGGGTTGGGAAATTAGGGCCCCTCGGGTTAGAGTTCTCCAAATGTGGTATGCTGCGAGAAATGATTATTTCTTTCTGGCGGCGCCCGGAGTTGCTCTGATCGTAACGGCCTACTCTCCTGTCTCCTTGAGGTAAGCACATGTCTCTAGTGGGCGTCTGATGTGACGTTAAGTAGCGGTAGATAGCTCGATGGCCACCAAAAAAGAAGACTTTGGGCGTTCCAACTGGAAGGGTATCACATATCAGATCTCCAAAGCATAGTATTCACCCCTGAACCCGACGTCGGGGCTGTCGACAGCCAGACAAGCCATTGTGATCGACTATATGTTGACTCTCATACAACCACGGGGCCAATGAGTAATTAGCTCATTCATCACCGGGCTGTGCACCCCATGATCTGCCATCGTCTGGAGCCGCCACTCAGACTGTCTCATTCTAAGGGCGACGCGCATTTTAGTTAGACTCTGGACATGCCGGTCGGTAAACGCTAATGAGGAGAGATGGCTGCTATCTCACTCAGGCCCACGACAAAAATATAGCAGTGCACCAACAGGACCGCCAGCAGCACTTCATGGTCAAGAAAAATCTCAATCAAGCATCTGAAATACACCAGCCTCATATCAACTGCCAGAAAACACTGAAGCACAGCATATCTCATACTTCTCCAACGCCCAGAACGCCTCGCTCTCCCACGAGGTACAGCCGCATTCATCTGCCGAAAAAAGTCACGAGCAAGCAAGCAAGCAAGCATGTCGCCTAGGATCCACGCTCTACCTTGCCCATTTTGACCTCCTTACCCACCCAGAAGCGTTTCACTCTTCTATAATGCATTGATATCGACCTTCTTGTCGCAAAAGTCCCATAGCATCTTGATTAGCGGGTCCGGGAGCGTATAGAGGTCGACGTGGAACTCGCCGTCTAGACAATATCAGCATTTCTCCTTTCCAATATTAGTAGTAGAATAGAAACTCACTCTCAACGTCGTTCTTGGTGTACGTGTCCTCCGTCTTGTTATCATGCACCATCTGCACGACCTGCAGCAAATCATCCTCAGCCAGCTGCGGCAGCGCCTCCGCCAGCTTCTCCATATCCACATTCTTATTGCTCTTCTGCCTCCTGCTCTTCTCGGGCTTGCCGGAGGCCGTCCCGTTCGCTTCGCCCGGTGGTCCGGATTCCCTGAGCTGGCTGAGAAGGGGCTCCTTGGGATTCTTAAAAGTCTGCCACAAGTAGTCAATCTTCCCATGCCCATCCTACCAAGACTTTGGGGCATTTCCACTCACCACCGAGTGCACACTCTCATACCTCTCGCCCTGCTGAAAGTTCAAATCATGCGCCACCACGATCTCCTGCCCCTGCTTCGACCCCGTCGGCGCCAACAAAATCTGCATGTCAAACTCTCCCCACCCCTTCTCGACAATGCGGAACGGCGGCTGCCGGAACATCTGCTTCGCGCGCTTGGGGCCAAAAGAGTCGTGCAGGACGTAGGTGGCTTTCTCGAAGCAGGTGGCGGGTAAGGTGTCGCCGTCGGGCCCGACGAGGTAGATCTCGATGCTCCATTGGCGCATGGGGATTTCCTCGACTTCGGGCGGGTCCGAGGTGATGTGCTGGGTCGTGATGAGCTTGACTGTGCGCTTGACCTGTGCGGGAGGGGCTTCGTTAGCTTTCAGGTGGCGGACGCGGATGCGAGCCATGGTGGGCGGTGGTGGTGACGGGTGAGGACGGGTCTGTCGCGTGGAGGCGGTGGCGGTGATGGAGGAATATACTCACGTCCGGCATGGCAGGCAATTGTTTGCGCGCGGCTGCGCGTATCTACCGGTAGGTCGTGGTGTCTTATTTTTCTTCTCTTGTCGTGCTTGTATTTGTGTCGCGCGCGCGCAAGCTACGGCTCACTTCTGCACGCGCTTTGTCCGGTGGGTCGCGTGCTCGGAGCTTCTTGTTGCTGCAATGGGATCATCAGCAGCAGCTCGGGAGTCTCGTGGAGGCTGGTGCGGAAGCTGGGATAGTTCGCATGCGAAGTGGTCTGTGGTCCGTCTCAATAGTACCTTAGAGTTGTCGCGGCGGAAGCGTCAAATCGATGTGGGGTGAAGACTGAGCTCTAGCCTCTTGGTGGTCGCGCCGAGTCAATTTCATTGCAGGATCATGCCCGGAGCCTGGCGGGAACATGGTACGCTTGACATTGACAATCGGTCCATCACGGTCACATGGTTGAGTAGAGAAGTTGCTATCACATGCTATGATTTTCTTCATTAGTGTTCTATCTACTCAGGCTATCCATCGAAAGCCCAACGCCCTCGTAATGTCAGACGGCCATCTCGTCGATGCTACAATGCTTTTCGTGCTTCTTTCGGTGCTATAAGGGGGTATGGTGGTGGTCAAGACGGAACGCCCAGGATATGCATATGTCGACCGGATGGAAGGCCTCAAAGCCCCTCTCATTAATCTCCTCGGCGAGGACTACCCGCCAACGCTCGTCATCATCATCAAGAGCCTGAGCGTCCGCGCGTTCTTTCATTAGCCTCGCGGCAGCCGATTGCTCCATTACACGATTGCGTTGTTGAGCTCGGAGTCGGTCTTCGAGAGATGGAATAGTGCCAGGCTTACTCTCGGGATTCGAATGGAAGCTATCTGGTGATGCAACTTCCGGACTGCTGAGCCTGCTCATCTTTCCCAACCCTTCCTCCTCCTCGTCGCTGAAAAAGATTGAAGAGCTCGCTTGTGAGTCGGAAGTCTAGTCCTCCTGCTTGGTGAAGAGCGCCTCATTCTCCTGCTGCGCCTTGATGAAGGCTTCCTTAAAGAGGTTAGCATTCTCGCTGTTGGCAAAGCGGATGGCGAGGGTCTGCGCCTCAGGCTCGCCCTCAGACACATCTGCGGCGGCGTTCCACACCCACGAGCGGTCGCTGCCCACGTTGGGCGACAGCTTCATGTCCGGCACAACTGTACAATGTCAGCTCAGATCAATCTCCCGGCACTTATTTGCGCGCATTCTATTGGCAAGCGGTGACTCACTGTAATGGTTTGCGCAGACCTTGAGCGTCTTGTCTCTTCTCATCACCAGCCTAGTCTTGCTGTTCTCCTTATGCTTCAACAACCTGACATCACCAGTGCCTCGCTCCTTCCACTCTCTGCTGTCACGGTCGAACTTGAAAAGCTTCGCCCTCATCTTGAAGGTCTGCTCCTCGGCTTCCTCATTGGTCTTGGTCTCGACTTTCTCAGTCAAGTGCACAACCGGCTCGAACTGCACATCAGCCTCCTCCTCAGGAGCCTTCTCGTCATCCTCACCGCCCTCGGCCTTTGCTTTGTCCGCTTGGGCTTTTGCGGAGCCAGAGCGGTCATTGTCGTCGTCAGCCGCATCGTCAATCTTGGTCTCCTTCTTGGCGCCACCACCGAACATGCTGAAAACATTGTCCTTGACAGCTGATGCGGTCTCCGTTGCCTTTTCCGTGACAGTCTTCTCCTCGCCGGTGGAAGTGGGGGCGTCTGCCTTCTTGTCCTCGACGTCTGCCATGGTGATGGATTTGGTTGCAGAGACTTGACCGTTCGTAATGCAGGACCGCTCGCGAATGCCTGATGTGCTGCTGCGTTAAAAAAATGCGTGGACGTTGAAAGTGCAGTCGGTGGAGTAAGTTAAACTGCGTCCAGGTTGAAAACAAACCCCACCTCACAAAGGCAAATGCACGCCAAACCCCTGGCCTAGCGTGGCAGCCTCAGGCCGGCATTCTTCCCCAAAATCCAGATCTGTTCACTGGCAGCACTCTACATCCATCGCATCTGAGATGTAAAAGCCTCTAGTATGCGCAAATCACTGCATAGAACCTGAACATCTGGGTACCGCTTGCACATCCATCGAAGTATCGACCGGCGAGGCAGCAAAGGGCATCGGCGCTTGCTGATAGTATCAGCAAGCCAATTATGCTTAACATCTGATATGTCGTGACCAAGTTCTGTCTTCGATGAAGTTGAACAGATCAATCACCGCAATAGAGACAGTCGACTGCTCCAAACGCCTACCAGTCTATTAAGAACGGGGACCCGAGGACTGCGTGAAAGGCTATCCGCCTTGTATAAGCAGGCCTACCGCACCATGATGGCGGCGGGACGCAGCTTGACAAGCGAATCGAGCGACACGATTTCGCTTGCAGCGAGGGGCTGGGAGGCCGAAGAAGGCTTGCGCCATTCAGGAACGAATCGCCGCGGAGGCTTGCATACTGTAACCTTAAGGAAGGACTGGCCTACGGCCGCCGCCATACGGAAGAGCCTCTATATCAACGTTGCAAGGATCCACCAGGTGTGACTTGATCGATTGCTGAGATTACTGTCAAAGTAGTCGAAGACAATTGCATTGCTCACCTTGAAAAGGAAGTCAAAAAGTCTATCAATTGCCTGAGGAGCAAGTCAACTGCCTCGATTAGCGGCTCGACCGCATCTAGCAGTGAACAGGCATCAATAGGTCAACGGTTGGTTTATTGATGAAGCGAGCGGTTAACTGCTTGACGCCATTCATCTCGTAACATCATGGACTGATTGATGTTGTGATGGTGTCACCATTTGACGGCATCAGCTCGTTGATGGCACTCTGGTTGACGGCACCCTGGTTGACGGCGGCGACTGCTTAACGACGGTGACTGCTTGGCGGCGGTGACTTGTTGACGGCGGTGACTCGTTGACGGCAGTGACTGCTCCAAGTACCTTGCTGAAAGCACGGGCTGATCGATAGCGTTGTCTGCTTGACGCGGATTGCGCTCTTTCCACAAAGGCCAAAGACAACCGTGTGAACCATTGACAACCTCATTCTCGTGAGGCTCGCCCCTGCAGCGCAAAGTCTCCTCGTCGACATGACGCGACGTGGCACTTGTGTCTTTGAAATGTGTCTCGCCACCTGTGCTCAAGAGGGACTGGTACTGGTCTTTGCTGTACTCTTGCGCCATACTTGCATTCGAGTCGACGAACGCGCGTGATGGTGTACTCCGTAAATTGTGGGCATTGTTAAGAGCGGTTGAGAACATTCGAAGCCAGTAAAGTCAAGGCTAGGACAATTTGACACGAGTGAGACTTAATCACAAAACTGCGGAACGACTTGGAAACATAGTGAGGCTTGTCGTTGAGATCAATTTCATGGATATCATCATGGGTACATTCATCAAGCTATGTCCTCAGGCCGGCATCTATATGCTATTTCGAGATCGAATAGCCAAGACCCCAGACGCCCAAAGACTTCGCCATACCCCTTTCCTCAACTCCAGGTCTCTGTCCTCCACTCATGATCGGAGCTGAGGCAGCAGAGAGCCTCCGTAGCAGATGTCCTCCTACCACCCGCTTCTAGACAGCGCTGCCGACCTGACGCTTAGGAGTGTGGCCACAGTCGGCCGAGTTCTTGCTCTCGCAGCTGACGAGGCAGTCATAGTAGCTGCTCGAAGAAGTCGCATTGGTGCAGGCCGTGTCGCAGTCCAGGCAGCTTGGGTCTGGGATGACTGGCTCCGACATGGTGGCTTGGCGCTTGGGTAGGGCGGCGCAAGCGCAGCTGTCGACGCAGGCCTGGTCGAGACTGTCGTCGTCGGTAATGCACACTGTGTCGCAGAGCTGGCACGCAGTAGTATCACGCTCTTCCACTGTTGGCGGCGGGGCGACGACTTCGAGCAGCTCCGAGCGCTTGGGTGGCATGATGGTTGCGCAGCTCGGATTCTCGTTGTTGGCCTGCTCGCAGTCGTGAACGCATGCAGTGTCGCGCATGTTGATCTGCATGCAGTCTGAGTTGCAGTTCAGGCATCCGGAACGCTTCACAGCTGGTGAAGAAGATGTTAGTGAATCTACATCATCAACTCATGAAAAGGGTGAAGGACTTACCAACAGGCCCAGCATTTGCAAGACCAGCGAGTACGAAAGCCGCGGCAAGAACGATCTTTGTGATGACCATTATGAGGTTCGCTGATGTAGTGTACTAATGAAATAGTCCTTGAGTGGTTCTGCAAGCTGATGGACGATCGAAAGGTGGTTGTTTGTGCCAGGAAGAAGAGTAGGAAAGGAGAAATTCTTTTAGTTACTCACACCGGGCCCATGCACAGCATGTGCGCATGGCAACTAGTGCACGTGGCGGCGAGTCTAGACTCTGCAGGTTCTATTGGGTGCATGTGATGATACTTTAGTGCAGAGAAGGAACGACCGGGCCTGGGGGGATTCTCTGTCATTAGTGACTCCTGAGGACTTGGAACCCGGTTCAAAAGGGAGCTATGGAGGCAGTGAACAGGGTGTTCTTCCGAGAAAGCAGAGAATGTTTGACAAACAAATTCCTATCCGGCGATCAGCGTCACATGCTGGCCAGCGCACGACCGTCATTTTCCTCAAGAGTCTGCTTAGTGATATTGACACCACCCAAGCAGATAATCAAGCTCAAGTGACGCCGCCGTCACTGTTTGACACTCTTGTCAAGCCGTCAAGCATAGCTAGCCCCTATCCCTATCAGTCCTGGCATCTTAGCAATCAACTTTGACAATGAGATCAAAGCCATCAAATGAGAGTGATGACTTTCAAGCCATGACAGCTCGAGTGACTTACTGACTCCGTCATCACTACTTGACGCTCATGTCAACCCATCAAGCTATCGTTGACTCTATGATCCTCTGGTGTGCCTTACATTGCTGCCACTATCACCTCGTCAATCAAGTTTGAAGGTAAGATCAAAGCCAGCTAAGTGAGAGTGTTGTCTTGACTTTCTTGCGCGATGACAGCTCGAGTGATGTCTCTTGCGCGGTGACGGCTCGAGCGACTCTAGCATCATTGCGTGATACTTCTGTCAAGCAATCAAGCTACTGTTGCGATGATCCGAGTTGACCGGATAGATGGTTCTCACCTTTAGAACCGATCCAGATATAGTGGATCGACGGATCTGAGGTGGTGAATTCTATCCACGATCGATAGATTCAACTACAGAAGGTGTAAGTAGTAATCGCAAGTAGTTGTTGCTAATCACGTCCCATACCATTGTCTGAGGCGCCGCTAAGATCCTTAGTAGACCAAGGTCCGATCTATCCACTACTTACTTATACTTCATCATCAGGACTGGGCTCATCGTGGCCTCAGATCTGATCAGGATCCACTGGATGGATGGATTGACCAGTTGGACCAATTCACTCCAATTACTGTACGCTTGACCTGCACGGTTGGTCGGCGTGGCTCTCTGACATGGCCACAGAGTCCAATAAGGATTGGCGAGCTCGGGAACCTAGTCTACTAGCACATGTGGATGAAATTCCCAGCGACGAACCCCTCGATGCTGCGGTCCTGTCACTAGACTAAGACTCTGCGACTCTCAAGACGACAAGGCGCACCATTGATGCAACGACTTGTGAAGTCTTGGACTGCATCGCAAGAAATCGCCAAGGTCTTCAGGATTCTAATTGCGCAGGTTCGAGAGCTTTCTCCGAATTCCTCAGCCAGAAAGCCCGGGACTGCTGCGGTATTTCAAGTTCCATCATCCCGTGAAGCACGAACAAATATTACTTCTTGATGGTGTCCGCAGGATCCATCGCTCGATGAAGCCATGTTGATCGGTCGCATCAACCTCCTCAAGCGCCAAGCGCCTCAAGCATCAGCCAAGTCGAGCATCAATCGTCAAGCGCCAAGTACCTCAAGCTTCAGCCAAGTCGAGCATCAGCCTTCAAGAATGGCATCAACCGTCCAGCATCATCCCGTTAAGCATCATCCGTCAAGCAGTCAATTTTCCGAAAGCATCACTGAAGCTCTGACGTTCGCTTGGCCTACAATGCCTTGAGACCATCCGATACTTCCTCGACCTTTCATCGTATAGCACCTCCCTCTCATCACTCGACTCTCGAGGTAGGTTGACCATTCGTCAGTGCTCCATGAAGTTCTTTCAAACTAGCCTAGCCGCCCAGTGGAAGATAGTGCTGTACTTGTCGTCTTTTGTGTTCCGACGAGCGCGTCCGACTTCTCTTTTTCTTGCTTGCTCTGGAATTCTTTCGCAAAGCGTAATACGGAATTTGAGTGCAGGCATATTAGCGTCCACGTCAGCAGATGAGAGACGGCGACTAGACCACTCGTCCGCTCGGCTCATTGAGAATTGGAATATCCAATCATTGATCATGGGATCTCACTATTGATAAGTCACTGCCCGACTAACTGTTGACGAGACTACGACACTGAAAGGGTATACTCATCTAAAAGAACAACAAGTCGATCCGCCCCTTTCCCTCCTCACCACCAGCATACCTCCCCTTCAAATCCTCCCTCGCCAACAACTTGACAAGCGGTGCCTGCGTCTCCTTCATATCCAAAATGCCCCTCTTCTTCTGATCAATATGGCTCGCATCCACCACGATCCTTTCCAGCCGCTCTGCCTTCAAACATCCATCCTCTAATAAGTCCTCAATCCGCTGCGGCGTGCCCACTCCAATGCCCATTCTAGTCTTCCTCACCATCTCTACCGCCTCCTTGAGCTTGATGTGTTTCGCAAAGAGCTTGGCAACCATGCTCTCTTTGGTTTGAAACTTCCGTAAAGCGCGAGTCAAGTCTGCGGCGCGGAGGCCTGCGCCTGCCACGACGAGGGTATGGGGTGACCCCGGGTCTTTGGACGCATTGGCAAGACCGCCCGGCTGGCCTTTCTTGCCGCGCTTGCTGTTCCGCTGCTCGCCTGCGAAAGCTTCGAGGAAGGCGGGGAGCTCGTCGGTCTTGCGATCTTTGGCGAAGGGAGTGGTGTCGGTGATGGCGCGCTCGGGGATGCGTATGTCTTCGGCCTCGACGAGACTGAGGTCGGGTTGGAAGCGCTTGGTGCGCTGGGCGATGTGGTCGGCGAGGAGCGACGGGTCCATGTGTCGGATGGCGTGGTTGACCCCATCCTCGGTGTCGAGAGCTTCTTCATGTACGTCCTTGGGCTTCTTGGTCTGCTTCTTCTTTTTCTTGCTGCGTTTGGACTCGGTGGGTACATGTATTTCCGTGTCATCGCCGACGTCGTCTCGTTTTCGCTTGGCGGGTTGACGTGACTTCTGGGGCGCATCCGAGTCGGACAAGTCTTGTATGAGCGGGACGCCTGCTTGATCCGAGTCTGAGCCGGACATTTTCGCTGTGTCTGCTTTGCGACTCGATGGCAGGCGCGATCGAGAATTCTTGAAGTCGCAAGCGGGCGCGCGGCCGCTTGGCCCGCATCTCGAACATTTTAAAATCAAACTCCTCTTCATCACGCCCACCACATCGCCCATTTGGGCTGTGAGAGATGTTGACAGAACAATGGATCGCCTCCATAGGCGTCTCTGCAAACACAAAACCGACAACGCAATCCCACCTCAAGGACGCCGGCATCTTCATCTACGAACATCAACCACTCCATCAATCTCGCCAGATCCTTAAAAAGTCCGCCACGCCTCCAAACTGTCTGGCGGTCAGCTCCACCCATGTCTTCGCCGCCCAGGAAGGCAAGGGCGTAGTCCACGTCTACTCACGGGAGAAAGGAAACCAAGAAGCAATCGTCCCATTTACTGAAAGGATTTCTTCAATCACCTTGGCCTGCAACGAGTCTGTCCTGGTCCTCGGTTCTGTCGACGGTAAAATATTTTTGTGGGAGCCCGCAAGCGGACGGCAGATTACTACGGCTCAAAGTCACCTACAGGCTGTCATCGCTCTAGCCGTAGACCCGACGAGCAATTTCCTGATCTCAGCTTCAGCGGACTCGACTTGTCATATCTGGTCCTTACCCAGCTTGCTATCGTTCTCAAATATTGGCGCACAGGCGTTAGTGCCATTGCAGACCTTCACGAGCCACAGAGCGGAAGTCACGGCACTAGCTGTTGGGCATAGTGCAGGTTGGGCAAACATTGCTATCACGGCATCGAAGGACAAGACTTGCTTGATTTGGGACTATCACTCGAACAGTCTACTGCGAACTTACCTACTTCCGGCAGTGCCTGCCAGTCTTGTTGTGGACGGCGCGGATAGGGCTGTCTACATCGGCTACGAGGACGGTAGCGTACAGCAACTTGATCTATACGAACAACGGGAAGCTGTCCAAGATGCCAGAGACTCAAATGCGCCCATACAGCCCTCCGCAAAGTCTCTGTGGAAGCCGACAGATGCATCAGTGGGTGCAGCGTCGAGTCTGTCATTGAGCTGGGATAGCTGTATCCTCTTGTCAGGTCACACCTCAGGTCAGATACTTAGCTGGGATGTTGCAACTGGCCGATTGCAGAACAGTATCCTGCAGCAACCTCTTCCTGGACCAGTCGACAACCTGTCATTCTTGCCTGTAAGTGGATTTGCGCATGAAGCGGATCGCAAGTTCAGGATTCCGGCCATTGTGAAACCAAGGTTTGGCGCATTTGATAGCGGCGATGGGTCAATACCGGGCAATTATGTCGTCAATATCGAGCTCACATCTTCTCAGCGAGATGCGGACTCGGATGGCGTTTCCATATTCGAGCAAGCTCTGACAGCACCTTCCTTTCCACAAGCTCTGCTCGACGAGGGCCTTGCCGAACTGTCTTCCTGGGGAGACAACTTGGCAGCTCACGCCAACGGTGCAGCAGACGGTGAGATCGATGAGGATTTCATGACGCTTGATGGCCCAGAGAAGCCGGGAGAGCGCAGCTTGGCACAAGAAAACCTCTGGTTGAAAAAGCAGATCGATGCGTTACGGAGACTGCAGACCGCCAGCTTCGAGAAGATCGACAAGATCAATGCCGAGCGAAGAGCGCTAATTAAGAGGGAGCAGAAGAGGATGGGTAAAGGAGCCGTGGACGGAGATGAGAGTATGGGTAGTAACAGTGGAGACGACAGTGATGAGAGCGATTGATCATACCGACTGAGGACCATGTCGCTTGTAATACCACGGAAAACGCCCCGTGTTGTACAGGCCGAGCTGTCAGCGCCGGTAGTCAGGAAAGGGATATGCAAGGCACGCACGACCTCCTGCATTCCAACCCCAGCATGCACCTCCACGTATTTGTTTATATCTTGCGACAAGGAATGCATGGCTCTGGTCACAACTCCATGATGCGACGATAGCCGACAACATCACACGAGCAGCGCTCAGAGTCCAGCAGGGACATTCGCTCTTTTCGACACGCACTGACTCACCCAGTTACACTACGCGCTCCTGGAGAGCCTACTGGAACCGAGATCATGTCATTCATTCGTTCTATGTACGCTTTTTCCACATTCGCGCTTGCAGTTCAGGGACGTCGACTACCGCTTAAACATCAGCATGGAGCCGTGGGAGTCGAGCGTCGACAGGGTGGCCCTATGATCCCCGTCTCGTCCTCCGCGACAACGACAGCAGACCCATTATCTTCTGCTGAGCCGACTGCAGCAGGCGTGACATACACTGTTATCACGCCCTCTCCTGGCGCCTCGCCGGTAGCCGTGACGACGATCAGCCAACTTGTCACTTCATATGAACCGCAATATACCCTCTGCGAGCTGCCACCCTTGGCTTTGCTGTCAGTCTCACCCAGCCCTTCGGCAACATACTCAACAGCAGCATATGGCAACTACTCCGTGTCTGGAACTACAGGTAATGGCACTTGCACTACGATCTACTCTGCGACAGAGACTATGGTCTGCGATACCACGCTCACCGATCTGACGACTACATACCCCATCACGAATTGCGCGCAAGAGATCACGTTCTCGAGTCAATACGGATATACCTTGGTCACACCCTCACCGACGGTGACATACGCCAACGTCTCGCTTCCTCGGAACACTTCAGCCCCCTCCCCAATTCCCGGCGCCTCCAACTCTACCGGTCCAGGTACAGGCACAGGCACAGGCTTCGCAACCGGCACCGCCTTCCCAACCGCCTTCACCTCCGTCCCTTCAACCATCACCCCACCCGCCACAATCGAAACCCTCACAACCTACTACTTCGCGCCCTGGGCGGACCTCACCGCGGGAACCGCGCCCGCCTCCGTCCGCCGCGAAATCTGCTCCTACCAATCCTCCAACAGCAGCGAAGAATGCATCACGGAATTCCAAATCTGGCACACCACCCTTGTCACGGGAACGGCCACATCGACCCGCCTTCTCAATATTTCGACCACGGTTTCGGGCCCTAGCCAGATCATTGTGGAGACGTTTGTGGCGAATGTCACCGAGACGGCGACGACGTTCGAGATGACGACGTATTTGGAGAGTAGTTATGAGACGCATTGGACGAGTACGAGGATGGCGAGTGCGACGTTGACGACCGGGTCGACGGTTTATGAGACGATGGCGTTGGAGTTTGCTAGTAGTACGGATTCGGCTGTGGAGGGGGCGATGCCGACGGGGAGTTCGTTGTGAGTATTTGATCTGTCAGATCTAGATGTGTGGGAGATTGTGGCTAATGTGTTGGGTGGGATAGGAGCAGCAGTGCCGATAGCACGAGCACGACGCATATTACGAGTACGAGTACGATTCAAAGCACGGTTTACGTTACGATGGAGGGTTCTGCTCCCGCTTCTGCTTTGGCCAGTAGCTGATGGGCGCATCGAATGGAAGACGGGACGGGTACTGATGGGAGTCTCTGCATTGCTGGTGTTCTTTGTGGGCAAGCGCTGGCTGGGTTCATGCAACGGCGCGACGACTGATGTTGACTTCAACTGTACGAGTATTACGCAATGTTGTATCACTGGTACTCTTGACTACCGTGGCAGCATCCCAAGCCCAATCCAACCTTCATTCATCCTTGTAGGCCCGCCACGAAAGCCATCAGGACAATTTCAGGAACCCCGACGGCGCGGTCGGCGTCAACAAAATCCTCTGCACCTCCTCCGCAATCGCGAGCAATTTCTCCTCTTCCAAGCGCTGACAAACCAGCTGTACACCAACGGGCATGCCGTGGAACACTTCCGCATCATCTACTTCATCCTCAGCCTTCACTTCCAGACCAACACCGACCTCTGTAAAAGAAGTGGGGGAAAGAAAAAAGAATCACCACTCACATTGCCCCTTGACCTCCTCATCAAGATCCCCCAGCACAGCCCCACCGCATTCATCCCCCAGCCAATCCCTCCCCCTCACCGCCCTCGTCGTAGTCTTCAGCGCCACAGCCGCATAATCCAGCACATTCCACACCCCCGTATACCCAAAATACCGCCCCTCCCCGCGCTTGTGCGACGCGGTCGGCGCTACGGGCATGATGACCGCGTCGACGCCCGTGGAGCGCCAGTAGTCGTTGTAGAGGCGCTGGAACGCTTGTTTGCGGGTCTGGAGGGCCCAGGCGTCGTGGATGGTTTGCGTGGGGAGGTGGCGGGGGTTTGCGCCGTAGGAGATTGCGAGTTCGGGGGTGGGGGGTTCGTTTGAGGCGCGGAGGTGGGTGTGGATTTCTGTGCCGCTGTCGAGGGCGAAGGCGGACCACTGGGTTTTTTTTGTTAGGGGGGGG